>PVJI01007254.1:0-79581 GCA_004026765.1 Micronycteris hirsuta | reverse complement strand
ACCTATTTTCCAGTTTTGTTAACAATTTGATTACAAGCATTTTAAATTGCGCATCTGATAGGTTGACTATGTTGTCATCCATTAGTTGTAATTTGTTGTGGTCCTCCTTTTTGGCCATTTTCCTTCTTTTTATCTCGGTGCACTTGTCAGCTGGCAGATGCCTGCGACCTGGGTCTCTTTTTGGATGACGTTGCCTCTGAGGGCGGGGTCTGGGAGGAAGCAATGGCGGCCTCCGATCACCGAGGGCTCCCGTCACTCCTCCTCTCCCCAGCTCCCCACCGCCTCCTCTGCCAGACTCGGCTCTGCTGGCTCAGCCCTGGCCTCTCTCTGGCAGCGTCACCGGCTTGCGGTATTCACCCGTTGTTTGGAGCCACGCCCTGTTCAGGCACTGGCAGCCTGAGTAGCGGCGCAATTCGCGGTGTGAGTGAGACCCTCCGTGAGCGCTGCTTCCTCCGCCCGTTTCTGCCCTGCTTACCGGCCTGGATGTTCGTCCTCTCCTACCTCCTGGGTGTCGGACTTCCCTTCAGTTCGATTCTGTCCGTTCTGGTTGTTTAACTCTTTGCTACTGCATTCATTGTTCGGACATTGTGGATGTGCGGGCAGCGAGTGCGACCACCTACGCTGCCATCTTGGCGGAAGTCTCCTAAAAAATGTTAATTTTTTAAAAAAGGATACATGTAATATATCAAGCAAATATGTAACATAAAATGAGCTTAAAACTTTGTAAGTTCTGGTGATGTATAAAGGAAGCCACTTACCTGGCAAACCAGTCTCTTTCATTTTCTTAATCTTATACGGAAAGAAAGGAGCCAAAAGCAAATAAAAATATTCTGCTTTTTCTGACTTGACCCTCATGTTGTGTGAGAGAAGGCCCAGCACCATGACTCTAGGGAGCAAACCTAGCTCCACAGAGGGCACGGCCTGCAATCCTAACGAACGTTGTCTTATCTGCTCCAAAGAGAACTGTTTATTTATGTGTGTATTGTGTGTTTACATTTCTGTTTCATTACTTTTTCAGAGTAATTTTTTATGAAGTCACAATCAAAGGTTTGCTTCTTACACAGGCAGACTAGAGTGATCCTTTTTCTTGAGTGTTAATGACCCTTACATTCACTCCTAATTATAGTAGTAATCTTACTCTTACACAAAGTACTCAAGGACCGGGGAGCAGATCTTATTCTTCATAGCACCAACACTTAGTACAGTGCCTCATTCGTAGGAATGTTTCCGTAACAACTTCTGAATGATGTATTTATTTATGAATTCACTTAATGTCATTCCTTTCTCTGATCATAGATACCCTCCATAAGCTCAATCAGCTTTCAAATAAATATATATCAGAGATTGTAAAGAAAATAGCATGAGGGTATGTATGTTGACTATGAATTTGTAACTTAAAAATATTTTTTTCCTGTAATTTGAAGCAACACATTTATTCTGTTGTAGTTCTGGAGGCCAGAAGTCTGAAATCAATTTCACTGAGCTAAAATCAAAGTATTGACAGGATCGGTCCTTTCTAATAACTTTATGTTTTTATACACACACACACCCAGTATTACATATTTTAACAGTGTCCATTGTCAGATGTTTTAAAATTTAGTGCTCATGTATGTCTGGGGCTGTGGTTTGGAATCTGTACTTTGTATGGATGCTAGAACTTCTCTCCACTGTGCCTGGCCACAGACTCCATCCATTTTCTCTTCTCCAGGCCAGGAATGTTTACAGCCTCATCTCTAAACCGTGGAGAATAGGAAGCTTGGTTTTATTGTAGAGGGGGTGTGTGTGTGTATACGTATGCATGTATATATACGTATATGGTTAAAACTAAACAGTATGCTCTTTGAAAAGGCCCTCCAGGATATCTGGGTTCAAGCAGGGTACCTCATGGCCATGATCCCATCAAAATATGCCCTGCAAGTAATCTAGAATTAAAAAAAATAAGAGATGTTAACCATACCATAACAAACTTACCAACATAAGCTAATAACAATGAGCTAAGTATCACAAAATGAAAGAGAGAGAGAAAAGAAAAGAAAGATAAAGGAAGAAATGGTTGTAGAGTCATGCCATTCTCCATTTTTACTTCGTTAAGCTTGTTCATTTGTTCATGTTTCTTAAAAATGATAATAAATAAATTGTTCCTTTATCCTAAGACCTAGTTCAATATATTCAAATAATCAATATTATGACATTTTTTACAAACCAGGAAATTTTCTTCCTGTAGTTGGAAATATATTAGAGTTGTTTCATATATTTAAATGTGTTTTATCCTGGCAGGTTAGAATTGTACAATTACGGCTTATTTTTCCAGTTGAACTATGTATTTATTTAAAGAAGGATTCCCAAAACAAATTAAGTTACTTAGACTGTTTCTGGAATCAGAATTTATAAACTTTTATCCAAATTATAACAAATTTAGTTAAGTAGACACCTGGGGATGATTCTTCGAGTTTCCTCTTCAAGTTCCGTTAAGAAAGGGGCCAATATATTTTTATAGAAACCGTTTTAAAACTTCAGAGTAACTTCTCCCACATGTCCTCATCTGTGCCTTAGCCAACTCCCGGACCTTTGTCCACCTCCCATCTTTCATTCCCAACCTGCTGGGCCTCGAGCATCTCTGAACCCAGCCTGTCAGTTTTCCAACCCAGCTATAATTTTAGTCTCCTTCTTCAGCCAAAGGAAAGGGCTTCCAAATAACTCCTATATCTTAATGAATTTATTCACAAAGGTAATTTTCCCCATTCCCCCAATTTTCTAAGTTTAGAATAACTTTCTTAATTACAGTTACCAGGTCTGTACAGAAGTTTCTTCCCATCACCACAATAAAAAGGCTGTCTGGATACTGTCCTACCAGAACCTTCTACTTGGACTATGAGCTCAGTGTTTGTTGAATGAATAAATCATACAGTGTAAATAATTATCATAATATCATTTATGGTTATCAAGGAAATGTATATGTATATTATGGATTGTAATCAGCAGGCAGAATAATTCCTGTTAAAAAGATTTAAAATAAAAACTCTAATTTCTATCTTATATTTTGTGAGTTTAAAAGCCAGAGAGTTATACTTGTTAAAAGTTTGTAAAAGGAAGAACCCTGAAATAAACTTTATATGAAATGCGTGAGATCTTTAAGAAGAAAACTTTGAGATGCCAGTAAGCGTATTTAGTTGTCCAGACTCACTGAACTGAACACCTGAAGATATGTACATTTTGTTTATGTGAAATTCTACCTCAATTTAATTTTTTTAAAAAGTACAACGTGTGAAGAGGGGTCCAAAATAAGACTTAAATAGAAATGCTTAGGATATTTTGGGGGTAGAGATGCAGCATGAAGTTACTAGGTCTTTATTCATTTACAAATTTCATGCCACTCCAACAAAATCCTGACAACAGTTTCATATATATGTATATATGAGTATTCATGTAAATTCACACACATATATGTATATATGAATATTCATATATATGAAACTGATTATAAAACTAGTATGCAAAATATAAATAATGAAGAATAGTCAGGAAAATGAGAGAAATGAGTGCCTATTGCATAAATTAGACATTATAAAACTATAATAATTAAAACAGTGTGGTACTGTCACACGAACTGTTAGTTCCATAGCATAAAATTCAAAGTCCAAAAGTGGACCCAAATATATATAGGAATTTAGAGTAAATATGGCATTTCAAATCTGTGGAGGATTTAATAAATGTTATTGAGACAACTGTGTAGACATCTAGAAAAAATCCTTTATACTAAAATAAATACCCATTGGATTAATGGCTTAAGTGGAAAATGAAACCCATGCATGCAGATAGAGATGAAACAGACAGAACATGAGTGGATAATCTGTCCCAGCTGGGTGATGGGTACATGGAGGATTCATCATACTGTCCTTTACATTGTATGTTTGAAGTTTCTCATAATTAAAAATTTAAAGAATGAAATTAATTAAAATACTTGAAGAAAACATGAAATTTTAAAAGAAATCTTTGAGTGAAGGTCTTTCTACATATGATAGAAAACCCAAAAACTGTAAGAGAAATTTTATTTCATTAATTATTTATTCATAAAACATTCAGCACTTCTATTTAAAAATGCTATAGAAAAATCAAAGAACAAAGGAAAAGTGAGGGAAATTTTTCTAACTTATAGAAAAGGCCTAATTTTTTTAGTATATAATGGTACTAAATATAATATGTGTATTTAGTATATAATATTCTACAATTCTATTTTAAAAATTATCCTACAAGTTAATTAAAAAGCAGAAAATACTCAAACTTTACCCATAATAAAATAAATACAAATTAAGACTACATTTAATTTATATCTATTAAGTTGGAAAAGATCAGGAGGTTTTGATAATGCAGTGTGTCAGCAGGGGTGTGGTAGTATTAATGTAAATTGGTACCCATTCTCTGGAGAGTAACTTAACAAATTAGAGTTTGTCAGAATAAAAGTTGCCAGTACTCTCTGACCCAACATTTCTCTTTCCAGGATTTATCTTACAGATAAAATGTGTACATACATGTACAGGGATATTTGTTAGAGGTTTGTGGTAACAAGAGATTGGTAACAACCTAAACGCCATCAGCGGGGACTGTGTGTGTGTGTCTGTGTGTCCCTTCATGGAATGTGCTGCAGTCTTGATAAATTATGAGGCAGCTCTCACACTGATGTTGAAAGGTTTTAAGCTATATTTTAGGAGAAAAATGTAGTGTGAGAACACAGCATGTGGTATGCTAGGATGTGCTTGAGGACATTTACGTGCACATCTGTGCCTGCATGCGAGACAGTCTCTGGGCGGCACACAGGAATCAGTACCAGTTCTGTGGAGAAGCGCTACGGAGCTGTGGATAGGGGTTGAGAGGACACTTACTTTCATTCTCCGTCCATATGCACTTAGAGAGTTTTGTATCATGAGTATGTATTTATTCTAAAATGACTTTTTAATAAAGTTTTTTTCCTTCTTTTGATTTGTGTGTTCTGGAGGTCGAGCCTCTGTGCTCTCTTGTGAGGGAGGTTGTGACCCGTGGAGCGTGGCTTCTGGGCTTTTCTTTGGCTGCTGAGAGGCCTTCTGTCGATGCTGCCTCCCAACCATATTCTAGAAATAGAATATGCTGCTTCACAGCCTCATTCCGCCTGACAAGTGATACTGCATGCACAACTAGTGGTCACCTCTGTGTGCTTTTTAGGGGCAGATGTCAACTCAGAATTTTCTCCTATATTTACGACTTTAAACTGGATTTGTAAATATTATCGGAGACCAAACTCATCTACCCCCACCCCAAATCACACACAAAAATGTGACAGTTAATGTGACTTGGGATCAAGAATTTATTAGCTAAGACAAGGTTTTTAGACATGTGGACTTTTGGCCATCAAAGTAAACTTGTTTCTCTCAGAAGTCAGATTCGTCAGAGCTCAGACCTTGGTTCCATGGCTGATCAGCCACGTACCCTAGGCCTGTTTCTCAACCTATCTGATTTGTCCTGGAATATTGTGAGAATTGAATGATGATGATGATGATGATGGCGGCAGTGGCAGAGTGGCAACAAGAAAACACTTAAGAGCTAACGGAGTTCCTTTTTTTAATATAGTTTATTGATTATGCTATTACAGTTGACCCATTTTTTTCTCCCCTTTATTCCCCTCCACCCTACACCCCCCCCCCGCCAACATTACCCTCCTCCCCTTAGTTCATGTCCATGGGTCATACATATAAGTTCTTTGGCATCTCCATTTCCTATAGTATTCTTAACCTCCCCCTGTCTATTTTGTACCTACCATTTATGCTTCTTATTCCCTGTACCTTGTCCCCCATCCCCTGTAGCCCCCTCCCCACCTATAACCCTCCACGTGCTCTCCATTTCTGTGGTTCTGTTCCTGTTCTAGTTGTTTGCTTAGTTTGTTTTTATTTTTGTTTTTTGCTGGTTCAGTTGTTGATAGTTGTGTGTTTGTTGTCATTTTACTGTTCATAGTTTTGATTCTCTCCTTTTTCCAAGATAAGTCCCTTTAACATTTCATACAATAAGGACTTGGTGATGATAAACTCCTTTAACTTTACCTTGTCTGGGAAGCACTTTATCTGCCCTTCCATTCTAAATGATAGCTTTGTTGGATAGTGTCATCTTGGATGTAGGTCCTTGTCTTTCATGAGTGGAATACTTCTTTCTAGCCCTTTCTTGCCTGCAAGGTTTCTTTTGAGAAATCAGCTGACAGACTTCTGGGAACTCCTTTGTAAGTAACTCTCTCCTTTCCTTTTGCTGCTTTTAAGATTCTCTCCTCATCTTTAATCTTGGGTAATTATGATGTGTCTTGGTGTGCACTTCCTTGGGTACAACTTGTTTGGGACTCTCTGAGCTTCCTGGACTTCCTGGAAGTCTATTTCCTTTGCCAGATTAGGGAAGTTCTCCTTCATTGTGTTTTCAAATAAGTTTTCAGCTTCTTGCTCTTCCTTTTCTCCTTCTGGCACCCCTATGATTTGATGTTGGAATGTTTCAAGTTGTCCTGGAGGTTCCTAAACCTCTCCTAATTTTTTGGAATTCTTGTTTCTTCATTCTGTTCTGATTGAATGTTTATTTCTTCCTTCTGCTCCAAATGTTGATTTGAGTCCCAGTTTCCTTCCCTTCACTGTTGGTTCCCTGTACATTTTCCTTTATTTCAATTTTCATAGCCTTCCTTTTTTCCTCTATTTTGTATTTGTACTCAATCATTTCTGTGAGTATCATGATTACCAGTGTTTTGAAGTATGCATCTGATAGATTGGCTATCTCTTTGTCACTTAGTTGTAATTTTTCTGGAGCTTTGACCTGCTTTTTCGTTTGGGCAATATTTCTTTGTCTTGGTTCACCTGTCACATTATAAGATGTGGAGCCTTAGGTATTCACCAGGGTGGGGCAACCCACTTGCAGCATTGTGGTACTGTCTGTGAGGGAGGGGTCCAAAAGGGAACAATGCCGGTTGCTTGGCTCTTGGCTGGCTTTCAGTCTCTTTCCCTGCTTCACACAAGCAGATTGGGCCCTTCTGGTGCTGATTCCTGGGTATGTGGGCTTGTGTATGTTCTAGGGCCCTGTGGATCTCTCCAACAACCTCTCCTGTGAGGCTGGGAGTTTTTCCCACCACTGCAACCCCCACAGATTTTTACAGCCAGAGGTTTTGAGGCTTTATTTCCCTGTGCTGGAACCTGGGATTTCGTGATCTGTTTTGCTCTCTTGTTGTTCCTCCTGGTTTATCCGAATGCAAATGTCGGACTGCCCTGTCCGCCAGCTGCCACCTTGGCACTCAACCTTTCCACCCCAGCTGCCCATCTCAGCCCCTCCTACCAGTCTGGATGAATGTTTCTGCTTTAATTCTCAGGTTGTCAGACTTCCATACTGTTCAGTTTTTGGCAGTTGTGGTTGTTTTTTGTTTTTAAATTTGTTGTTTTCCTTCTTTTGGTTGTGCAAGGAGGCAAAGTATATCTACCTCCACTTCCATCTTGGCCAGACGTTCCCAGAGTTCTTGCTATGTGACTGATACTTCATCTCATTTCATCCTTACCACAAAGCAATAGAGAAGATGTATTCTTCTCCCCCTTTTCTACAGATGAGGAAATTGAGTCTAAAAGAGGCTATGCAGTTTGTTGAGAACATGCATATGGACATTGGTGGAGCCTGAATTTTAACCCAGAGCTCCAAAGCTCTGTGCTACAGCCCTGTCTAGTGCTTTCCATAGTGTGTGTGCTTTGTAGATACTCACTATCTGTTCACTTTTCTCCTTACAGTGATGGGAATAGAGTATGGCTTTATCGCTATGACCTGAAGTAACAATTCTGTGTCTTTGAGAAATCTTACCAAATATGAAGCACATAGAAGTACTGATAAAGTACAGATTTTCTTTCTTTCTAGACAAATGAACTTGTGATGAGTTTGGAAGATGACGACAGACTCCTATTGAAAGAAGACAACACGCTGAAAGCAGCTGGAATTGGTGAGAACAAGTGCTGTGCAGTGCCTGCAAGGTGCTGGGCTGCATGGGATTGCCAGTCTGATTAGATTTGGATAACTCACCACAAAGTAAATCCAACCTTTGGTGCCCTTTACACTCACTGATAATTATTCAGAGGAGGAGGACAAGGATGATATACATTCAGATCATTTGACTGAGGGCAGTGGTTATCTGCTCTCTGAGTGTTCCGAATGCAAATAGTTCTTTTCAGAAGGAATGCTCAGAATTCTGCTGAGGATTATTTTAAGTGATTGACAGGTTATTACTCAATAACCTGCTTACTCTTATCAGCATCATTTGAACTGATGGTTTGAGAGACCCGGTAGAACTGATGTGGAATGATGAAGTGAGATGTTGTTTGTAGAAGATGCAGCATGGTTTCTGATAGTTGTCCGAGTCACTCAGGGCCAACCAAGCCATGGAATTTCAAATAGGAGCCTAGTGTGGGAAGTTGAAAAATAGCCTGATCTAGCATTTCAACCTGGAAAAGGCATGTAGTTCTAGTTTAAAAAAATACTGTTACATATTTTGTGACCATTAGAGGTCACTCTAATTCTACTGATATGTATACCTAAAGATTATCTAGCCATAGGAGTGAAGCTTTTTAAAGAAGCGTGATCGGGTGAAGGCACTGTGCCTCTGACAGAGCTTTGTGGTCAGTGACCCTAAAGAAACAGCACGAGTCACACTTCATAATTATTTACATGCACTGGTTAAGGAGCACTCTTAGTGAAGTCCATGTGAGGAAGGCTTACATTTCTTTGGCAGATGAGTTATTTTAGTCACAAATGTCAGGAATTCACTTTTGAGTGATACATGTGGCTAAAGTGAGTGCCTGATGCATCTTACAATTTAAATAGGATTTTTAAATAGTGTGTTATGAAATCTTAGACTTGTTTTCTGTGTCTACAGTATTTCCTAGATTAGTGTCTTTCCATATTATGAATACACAGGAATGACCATATTATTATGCATAAGATTGATTGCTATTATCTGAAAAAACAATTTTTACTTTAGCATTTATTTTTTCAAATGCTATTATGTAATATAGCAAGTGGCACCTGTGTTACTGAGGTGCATGACCCCTGGGAGCATAAAGCTGTAAAGAATATAGCAGACCGGTATTGATGTAGGAATCAACAATTCTGTGGAGGAGACTGGAAAATTCAAAAACAAACTAAAAAAAGTAAGATTTTACAATTTGATCAATTTTTGGCAACTACATAAGTGGGGAAAGAATAAATTAGCCAGAATATGATGTTGGGCTCATTGTCAAAGCATTTGGGAAAATAAAATAAAAAATTTTTATCTCAGTCTTCATTCCAAAATAAATTCTAGATGGATTAAGTGTTATAATGTAAAGTTAAAAAATGTAGCCCAATAATTTTATAATCTTGGGGAGGAGAAGAGCTCTCTAAGCATAACCGTGAAGTCAGAGCCATGAAGTGGGGAAAAGTGAAAGATTTGACCACATTTAAAAACAATATGAACAGAGTCAAAGGAGAAGCAATAAACTATGAGAAAGTATTTGCGCCATGATGATTCTGTTGTATGTGGTATGCTGCAGTACACCAGTCTCGTGGTTAGGAATTAGAGCCTGGAGCCAGAGTGCTTGTGTTCCCCACCTGATCTGCCACTTAGTATCTGAGTGACCTTGGACCAGCAATAATTATAAGACTCGCAGACATGAAGAGTGTGGTTACATTGGGAAATGGCTACTCTTCCAAACTACTGCTGGGAGTGTGCATTCCCTATAATTTTCTGTCAGTAAGACCAGTAAGACTGTCTCAGACTTAAAGTGCTGTCATGTCTGTTACCAAGCCAAGAGAGGCTGCTTCCTCCAGCTCTGTGACTCCTGCGAGGCGGGGATGTATCTTCAGAGGCGGCAGTGTCTTCTCTCACCTTCCCTGTGTGTGAATCACTGATGTACAACTTTCTTTATTCACTGGAAATAGAATACATTGTGTGATACCTTTATTGTTTAAAAATGTGTACATTGACAGGTCTGTATGTATATATGGAAAAAAGATCATTTGCCAACATTATAGAAATGGTTTCTCTGGGAGGTGGCATTGCTAAACATTGATTTTTTCTTTCTTCTCCATATTACTTAATTGTTCTTATAAATTAAAGTTTTGTATATTTTACATATAAATTAAATATATTACTTGTAGAGAATAAAGCTCTAAAATTGGAGAAAATTGATTTAAATGAAGGCTCTGCATTTTACTTGCTTTGTGGCCTGTTTCTAAGCCATTTAGTCTCTCTGAACTTAGATTTCTGTGAAACAAAACAGAAATAATCCTACTTGAGAGGGTTGTCTGAGGGGTAGTAGAAGAATGAAAAAGCATCTGGAGGAATGCGTGTAAAGGCCCTCAAATATACTTTATTTAAAAACCTTTTTGGAGAAGGCAATTGGCAAATGTTTTGAATAAGTTAAAATACTGAGTTGTTGCTTTGTCATTAATTTCAGATGTATGTATTTGACCGCCTGTAAAGGTGAGAATCAAATCCACCTTTTTTTGTCTGTCTTGTTTCCAGGCCATGGGCCTTTGATCAGAATCAGACCCTTTTCATGAGTTCTCCCCAATTTTTAGTGCGGTACAAGAGCTTCCACTGCCCTCCTGCCTGGCAAGCCTGCAGCCCTGGTGGGGGCGACTTCAGTCAGTGCCTGGACAATTCTCTCTTCTGCAGGGTCCTCTCTGTCGCCTAGAGCAGGGTTGGTGTACTTGGGAGAACAAGCCACACTTATATGCAAGGGAAGGAGGTCCCCGGGGAGCTACAGGAAATTCTAAGTGGGAGTAGAGTTGTAAAAATGATTCTTGAAGTGTGTGATTTTTCCCAGGGAATTTGCCCTCCCTTGGTGCCGTGTCTGGTTGGGTTTTTAAGAGGTTTGAGAGAAAAACTCCGAGTCGTCACTTTCTCCCTTTTTACCACTTGATCTTGCTGTAGAGCTGTCACTCTGCTATCACTGCCAGTTGCCATGGGAATAATGCCAATGTAACAAATTTATCATTATGACTTTTCTGCAGAATTCATGAAAGGAAAAAGAAAGACTGTGAGGGGGAAAGTTAGGGGAACAAACTTGTTTGAAGATTTCTTTTCTCACAGAGAAATTCTCCAGTTCCTACTCTGGCCTTTTATCTGTATTGCAGATCCCAGTTGTATATTCTGGCTGACAAGGAGGAAGTTTTTGTTTTGTGGATTTAGTGCTAAAATGCTCAAGTAAAAAGATTTGCTTTGTGGAAGGCGGAAGAAGGCTTTACCTAGAATTGTTACTTAGAATTTAAAGTATTTTGTCTTGTTTTTTAACAATTATAATTTTATGGATAAATTCCCCTAAGCAATAAATTTGCCTGTAAGGTTTTTTTGGTGATATATTATCTTTCGTTTTGCTATATTCTACAACTATTATATCTTTTGAATCCTCTCTGGTTTAGAAAAGAAATTGTGTCAGGGAAAGTCTTCTAAAGCCCGTTGTGTTTTATTGGAAAATTTTAAGACAAGATAGAGCGGGCCATACCGTAAGTGCTGATCTGGGGGAAGAGTTCATGTCAGGCCGGGTCCTGTAATAATTCCAAAACTCCCTTGTGCTTTGGTTTCATTTTGTGTGTCACTGCTGTCGTCTGCCCACAGCCAGAGCCCTGCTTTGTGCCTGGCACCTTTGGTTGTCTCCTGCATACAGCAAACATTGTAGGGTGCCTTTCCTCCCATGTCTCTGTCAGGATCGTGTTCGATTTGTATTTCCATCGTGTTAAGGTGGCTGTTCTTCACATCCACATGGTACAGCCATCGTCTGGGATTCGGTAAAGCAGGCAGTAGGCCCAGGGAATTGGGGATTGCAGAGCAGGGGCCATTGTGAGCCTCCCATAGATTATTCTTTGTTTTTAACTCTCGCTTCGCCATTGTGGAAACCACAGGCATGGGTCCTGTCTGTCAAAGGTCAGATTTGTGTCACTATTTGTTTGCTGCAAACTGGAGTTTGAAATCTTCTCTGTCATCTGATCTGAAGTGGACACTTGGAGCCAATATGAAACAAAAAGCCACAGTAGTTGAGAACCTCGTTGCTAGATTGTTGACCTTTAGTGACAACTTATAAATGTAATTCAGCTGCCAGCACAGTTTTGAATGATTTGTAGATTAGAATTTTTGAAACTTGGAAAGATAGGATATATTCCTGGAGCAAGAGAGAGGGTGGACTTTGTCCTTTGGGTCTCAAATTGCTGCAGAAACCGCACCCAGCTCTTCCTGCATTTTTTTTTTATTTTGGGCCAGTAACCTGCAATTATTTTCATATTACAGCCTGCCCTGATTATTAATGATCTGCACCACAAAGTCAGTGTGGGTGTGTCTGTCTCTTCTCAGACAGTCGTGGCTGTGCCTCATGCTGCTTTGGTGCTGACTAGTATGAGGCTCAGTCTCAGAAACCAGGCAGTGAACCCTCATCAGCTGACCTATTTCAGTTTTAAGTATATTGCATTTAATTTTCCTTGAGATTTTACATTTCAAATTGGTTTTTCATATATTGTTTTATTTAAAGGCATTATTATTTCCTGTTAAAGGTGTATGTGTATGTGTCTGACCTGTTTGGAAACATAAAATTGTTGATTTCATAGCCAAAGTTTGAATTTTCTGCCTTGTATTCATGTCATTAAACTTGAAAGTCAGAATTAAAATGATCCTCAAATGTATTTGGAAGGCTCTTACTTCATTTCATTTAATAGTAAGACAAAGCGATGAACTGGCAGTCTATTTATTGGATTTTAGATTGTATGTTCATTTCAGATTCACACGCCCAGGCACCGTGCGCCCGAGCGCACCGCTGCCTGCAGCACTTTTAATTTAAAGTCAGGTGCCCTGGGGGACCAGCATGCAGCAGACTTCCCGGGGGCTCTTTCCCAGCCATTTTAAATAGAATTTGGGAAGCAAGAATTTAAGGGAAAATGGTGGAAAGGGTGATTATGTAGAATTTTGAAAGTCTTTTGTAATTCATTTTTACTTTAATGGACAACTAAATTTGCAGTATAAGTACATGAACTTATTCTCTCATTTTCAACAGAGTTTTACAGATTTTTTAAAACATTATATTCTATTTCTGTTTGAGAACCACATTTCTAAAGTTTAAAAGCCTTTTTCTACTTTTGAAAATTCATGGTGACTTTTAATTTGTGTTGTTTTCCAGTTTATTAAGGATAAAAATTTTTATCAACCTAAAGTATTTGAGTTTAATTCACTTGGCAATCTAGTTTTCCTGAGGAAAAAAAAAGTGCATTCATCTGAAAATAAAATCTTTATCTTAGATGATCTTATTTTGAGCCTGCATTATGAGAGATAGCATACTAAATACTTTATATGAATAATGGATTGATCTGTAAGGTAATTAGACCCACGAGAACCTACTGTCAAAACAAAAATGCTCTGTCTGTCCCTTATTTACGTAGCTTATTCTGAATCTATTAGAACTGTACTGAACAGCTTTATGATGTATCAGATTCTCAGAAGAGGTACAGACAAATGTGAACTACAGTAAGTGAATGTTGTAACTACAGTTAGCATGTATTGAGTGAAGTGTTGAGTGCGGTGTGAGCACAGCACTATGTAAAGTTCTGTATGTAAGTAGCATGTCATAGAGAAAACCTTGCATTGTGATGGTTAAGAAAAGGGTGCTTTTGCTCATTCTCCATTAGAAGGATGATTAGAATCATTTGCAAATTATATAAGTCTACTTTTGGGTTTGCTTCCTTTCAAAAAGTAAACTTCAGGAGAGCTTTGTTATATAAACGATAGATCTCAATATCTTATCTTTGAATATTGGATTTTTTGAAGCCTTTTTTCTACATTTTACTATTTCCAGGTGTGGAGCCTCTCACTCATTCTTTTAAATGTTTTGTTTGGGGTACAGTTTAAATGTACCCATCCCCATTGATTTCCAGTTTCTCTCTGCTGCATCCTCTCCCATGCTCCCCAAGGCTCACTGTGATGAGAGTTTGTGATCTGATTTTCATCAAGATTGATCTTCATGTAGTGGGCTAGACTCTGGGTGACTTTATTTTCTTCTTTCAACATTTCTGTAATGAGAATGGGTAACTTACAATTGAGAGACATAAATTTGATATTCTGAAAACCAGCAAAAACATTTTTAATGAAATACCATGCTAAGTCTTATTTTCTTCTCTTATGGCAAATTCTAATAATGAGATGCGGGTTGTAAATGAGGTGTTAATCTTTGGCGTCCAGTCTTATTATCCTATTTATTTGGCTTGAGAGTTTTACTTGTCTGATTTTAGAGTGTATGTTAATTGAGTGATCAGTATTCATTACAAATAATCTTGTCTGTTTTATACATTCTGAAGGCCCTTTTGCTCTTTTTGTAAAAGCTAAGCAGACTGTATTAACTTCTGATTTAATTTAAAAAACGAATGTGGAACTTGTTGGCACAACACCTTAAAGAATTGCATGTTTAATAATTAGAAGGCTTTCCATCAGATTTGTCTCCAGTCTGAATTAATAATGTTGCTGACTTATTGTTTTAGAAGACAGAGTCCTTGACCTGCTAGGTTGAAAGAATTGTGACTGCTCTGAACCTTTGTGGGTCCTTTAGCTGTGCCATATCCCCTGTGAATAATTAGAGGTATTTGAAGGTATTGCGGTAGAAGCCAATTTGTGTCTTTCACTTTGCATATTGTTGAAGCCTCATGAATTAATCATAAGCAGGCAAAAAATTAACTTCTTCAGACACATATTTTGATGGGTCATGAGGGAGAATGTAAAGTGATCTGTAAAATATTCTACTGTTCCTCTGAGTATTAAGTTATTATACCTACAGGCTAATTTCGGAGGAAAAAAGAGTTTTTCCTCCTCCTTCAGTAATTGAGTAGCAAATTTGAAAAAAAAACAAAGGTTTGTTATTTTCTAGGACTCTTAAGAGGACTATAAAGGAGCAACTTTATGGTTTCCTGAAAACCAGATTCTTGAGTTAATTCTTGTTTTTAATTTTTTGTGTATTTTTCTTTTTACATTAAATTATTTGAATTCTGGATTCTTATAACTTCAATTTATACTTCTTGTTGATTTGGTGAAATGTGAAACCAAAGAAATAATTAATCTTTCTCACTTTAGGCATCTACAGCACTGAATCAAAGTAATGTGTGTTTCCATACTTGTTTAAAATCCAATTTCACATTAAAATTATTTTCCATTTTCTGTTTTTCTTTTTTTCAGCCAATGAAACTGAAATTGCATTCTTCTGTGAAGAAGATTATAAGAACTACAAAGCTAATCCCCTTTCATCCTGGTGAAAACCTCATGGGGGCTTCCTTTTTGCATACCTATATTAAGCTCTTTATTCCACTAGTGAGTTTTGAAATTGAGAAATAAACTTTAAAAATTAATCCCAGGCTCTGCTATTTGAGTTAAAAATCTGTGCTGTTTTCTCTCTGCAGGTCTCATTTTTCTTTCTTTTTTTTTGTTGTAAAATAATATATTTATTTGTCAGGCAAATTTTGGGTTTTTTATAGTGAAGAAATAGTTTTTCAAAAAATCATCATGAAATATTGGTCTTTAGTCATAATGTGTTTTTCTGAAATTAGGGGTTATTTTGGTAATCTACATGTTAGGTTCTTTAAAAAAAGAGTATAAGACTAAAGTGATTCTGTTTATTTTGTATTTTTTCCATAGTTTCTAATTGGAGCCACTGTTACTACCTTTGGCTAGGAGAGTTTATAAGTCTCTTATGCTTATCAATGCCATCTTTTCGCTCATGCTGCTACACGCCACCATACATGAAATTGAATTGTGTATATTTTAGGAAGGTTTTCTGATGTAAGAGGATTTCTTCTTTTCTTTTATATTTCAGCCTACCCAAATAACATTGCTGATTTTTTTTTAATCTGAGCTCTGTTTTCTGGCTTATGAAGCAAACTATAATGGACTCAAACTAATTTGTTTGAAGAGAGAGAAAGCAACAGGATATTTGGACCTTATTGAGAACAAGTCTAAGTTATGGAAGACACTTTCTTCCAAAATGATACTTTCAGTTCCTAAGAGTGACTGCCTGCCAGCACCTGAAGAGTAGTGATCTAAAAGGGGCCTCTAAGCAGCATGTATCTAATCAGAAGTCCTAGAGAGGTTGGTTGGCTCTAGAATTACTCATGAACCCGTCAAATTGTCATTAGGGCAGATTGGTTTCATGGTGGTAGAGGCTACCTTGAGAAAACCCATTTAAAAAAAAACTCAACTTTGAAAGTCTGGTTAACATAATCAGAAGATACTTTCTTTGTTGAAAGATTTAATAGAGCCTATTTTAAAAAGAAATTTTATTTATTTGCTCTTTCATTCATTAAACTACTGAATGCACAAATGATCTAGACTTCTAGGGAACTAATAAAGTAAGAGATGAGTTGGCAGCAGAGTAAGTGGAAGCTACATTCACCTCCTCCCAGAATGAAAATGGAATTATGACTAAAATATAGAACAATCAACCTGAATAACCAACTGAAAACTAGCTGAAGAGATGTCTTATAACCGAGGATTTACAGAAGAAGCTATATCAAGACTGATAGGAAGTGAGATGTGAAAAGGTTTGGCCTTGCTTCCACAGGCAGCAGCTGAGGTTCCAGAGGGATATCTCAGCTGAGGAGGGTTCCCCCTGAGAAATATGGAGTTTCAAGCCCAAGCTGACCTCCCCAGCACAGCATACCAGAACCTGGAAGAAGCACCCACATAACATCTGGCTGTGAAAAGCGGTGGGGTTTCTGTCTACTAGAGAAAGACAGGAGTTTGCTAGAGACACAGGTGCCCTCTTAAAGGGCCAGCACACAGAATTTCTTTTGCAGCCATTCATCCTGGGTTCTGGTGGAGGGAGGATGGGGCAGACTAGAGTCATGTGAGGAAAGACTGGGTTTTATGGCTCTGGGTAGAGAGTTGAGGGGAAAACCCCTGAGATCCCCTGTGCTGAGTCACTCTACTGAGCCACAGATGCCATCTTTCTTGGGCAGATCATGCCCCTTTGTGCAACCTCAGCCTGGGGAAAAACAATCGTCTGACTCTCTGGTCTTCTTGTCGACCCATCTTGCGGAGCTTCTGCCCTGCTAAGGAGTCAATGTTCTGGGCCAGGGTGTAGCAGTTTGGGCAGACTCAGGGGTTAGTGACTGAGTTAGTGGCATAGGAGCTGGGGCCATTCTCCTCCCTTTCTTGTGATCCCGACTGACACCCCCCCCCCCCCCACAGCAGATCCACTAGCTCCACTCACTAAGCTCCCAGCAGCCCTACCCGCTGGACTCTTGGTGGCTCCACCCTGCCATGGGTTGGGCAGAATCTGGGACAGTCTGAGTTATGTGGCTCTGGGGCAGAAGCCCCATCCCCCAACTTTCCCTAGACCTGACTAGCACCTCTCCTTCTCTTGACTCCTATTGGCCTCTCCCTGCTGAGATTGGGCTTCTGGCAGAATCTGAGACAGACTGAGTTACGTGGCTCTAGAATGGGAAATTTTCCCTTTACACATTCAACCAATGCAGAGCTTTCCCTTCACATGGCCAAATCTTTGTCTGTTTAGGCCCAATAAACTCTCCTGGCCTCATTCTGACAAGTCCCTGAGACTCCACTCCACCCCAAAGGTATGCCAGCGTTCAGCAGGTGGCAGCTTAACTTGGTGTACCCTTCAGTGGACTGCAGGGTTCCTAAGGACTTTTGCTGACCTGCCTCTGGGTCTAGTGCTGGTAAAAGTGAACCTTGGTGCTCAGCTTAGTCATTCACGTGCACACCCAGGCCCAGCAGAGGCACCCACAAACTGTGGTTCACTCTGTAGCTCCAAACATGTTGCCCAGGACCAATAACACAGTCTGATATGAATTTGCACCAGAGACCCGTTCTAAAGGCCCCAGAACTAGCACACTCAGTGGCCAGCTTCAGACAACATCAGAACAGAATCCAGTTAGCTTCACAAGCAGCATATCCAAAGAGAGATCTTGGCAGGTACCATCCTGCTGAGGCAAATTCCGTCCTGAGTCGTCAGCACCTACACAACAGCTCTTATACTGCGGTCAGGGTTGATCTTCACTGTAAGCCAGCCTGAGGGTTGACCCTACACACGAATTGGCCAATAGCAATCAAGTCTCAATTACAATGGGAGGGACCATACAACCCACACCAGGGACATCCCTGGAGCACCCAGCACAGGTGATCAAGAAGACAGTGCCACAAAGTTCCACAGGACACCTACTACATCAGGCCACCCCACAAAGACTGGTAGTCATAGCAGATCTAATACAGAGAAACAAACACAGAGAGGCAGCCAAAATGGGGAGACAAACATGCTCCAGCCCTGGCTGGTGTGGCTCACTTGGTTGGGCATCATCCTGTAAACCTAAAGGTCATGGGGTCAATTCCTTGTCAGGGCATATGCCTGGGTTGTGGGTTCAGTCCCCATTAGGGTGCATACAAAATGCAGTTGATTAATGTATCTCACATCAATGTTTTTCTCCTCTCTTTCTCCCTCCCTTCCCCTCTCTCTAAAATCAATAAGCATGTCCTTGAGTGAGGATTAAAAAAAAAAAAAGAATACACTGGAAGGAATAAACAGTAGGTTAGATGAAGCAGAGAATCAAATCAGCAATTTGGAAGTCAAGGTAGCAGAACAAGTTAAAGCATGTTTCATTTGTTCATTTTGGTTTTTTAAATTTATTTTTCCCATTTGTTCATTTTATAAACATTCAGTTTACAAGTTTTTAAAGAAAAATTAAGCATATCTTTACCAGCACATTTTCTTTGTAATGAACAATGAAACAGTATGTACATATAATCTTTTATTTTGGTGTGTATTTATTTTTCTTATTAGAAAGTTACATATAGGCTCTTTTCACTTATAAACACAGATGTAAAAATCAGTACCATATTTTTCTGACCATAAGACACACCTAGGTTTTAGAGTAGGAAAAAAAATTTTGAAGCAAAAAAAATGTGGTAACATAAAATGTGGTAACAGAAATAACATTCAGACTATAATTCAGCTACATTTGGACTATAAGATGCACCCCCATTTACCTCCCAATTTTGGGGGGGAAGTGCGTCTTACAGTCCAAAAAATATGGTAATTGAAATATGACTATAAAGGGCTTTTACCAGGATTGAAAGATTGGTTTAAAACTATAGAAAACCTATTGATATAATTCACAAAATATATAGAGTAAAGAAAAAGTTATGCTTATCTCAATAGATGCATTTGGTAATATGCAACCCCATAAATGAGTAAAAACTTGGAACAGAATGCCCTCAATTTGACAAATGTTACCTGCAAAAAACTACTTAATGAAGGAGTTTTAAGCAAACCTATTAGATATGACTAAGACAAGGATGACTACTATCACCAGGACTACTCAGAAGTTTTCTGCAGGTCTGATTGTAGTGAATACAATAAGAAAAAGTCAGAAAAAACACACATATAGGACAGGAGGAGACAAACATTTGTTTGCTAAAAACATGATTGCAAGAGAATGAACTGACAAGTTATGAGAACGGTTAAGAGACTTTAGGAGTGCTTGATAATGAACCTAAATAAAGTGCATGAAAGTATAAAAATGTTACTAGAGAATATAAAAGACCTAAATAAAGATATTACATGTTTGTAGATGGAAGCTTTGGTGTAGTAAAGGCAAAGGATCCATTTCCAGAATATATGAAGAACTATTGTAAGTCTATGAGAAAAGGAGAAACATGCAACAGAAAAATGGACATATTTTATTTAAAAATCATTTTAAAAATATGTCTTATAAACATGAAAAGATGTGTATCTTGTTATTCATGGAAATTCAGATTAAAATGACCAAGTACTGACTTCTGGTCAAGATGGAGGCATAAGTAGATACACTTTGCCTCCTTGAACAGCCACAAGGTTCACAACTAACCTCAAAACAAAAAACACCCAGAACTGCCAGAAAATCGAACTATGTGGAAGTCTTAAAGAAGCCATATTCATGCCGATGGATATGAGGAGCAGAGCCAAGGAGCTGGAGTGGAGAGGATTCAGTGTGGCACTGGAGATGTGGCAGAAGCGGCAGCTGGCAGAATGGATGGTCCCCACACTCATGTGTGGTGTATAAAACTGGATGGATACCTTGGGAGCAAGCAATCCCAGTCCCAGGCCAGACCATGCAGCCCTGTGTTCCAGTGCTGGGAAAATAAAGCCCCATAACTTCTGGGTGTAAAAACCAGTGGGTCTTGGGGCGGCAGAATAAACTACCAGTCTCTCAGGACAGTCCATTTAAAAGGTCCTAACGGTCCTTGAATATATGCAAACCCACCCATTCTGGGAACCACCACCAGGACAATAGCTGGAAGGGCACCAGTAGCACATGGAAAATGAGTGAAGTGACTAGAAATGGGGTGAGTGCTGGGCATGCCTCCAGCAGCCAGGCAGCAGCATTGTTCCCTCTCTGACCTCTCACATTCACACAGAGCAGTGAAGTGGGTTGCCCCACACTGGCGAATAACTAAGGTGCTGCCCCTTACAACTTAACAGGTATGCTAAGACGGAGTCAAAGCAGCTTTACCTAATACACAGAAACAAACACAGGGAGGCTACCAAATTAAGGAGACAGAAATATGGCCCAAATGAAAGAACAGAACAAAACCCAAGAAAAAGAACTGGACAAAACAGAGATAGTTAACCCATCAGATACAAAGTTCAAAACACTGGTGATATGGATGCTCAGAGAACTCATTGAATATGACAAAAGCATAAAGAAATGAAGGCTGCACTAAATGAAATAAAGAAAACTCCACAGGGAACCAACAGTGAAGGGAAGGAAGCCAGGGTTTAAATCAATGATTTGGAACATAAGGAAGAAACAAACATTGAACCAGAACAGAATGAAGAAACAAGAATTTTAAAAAATTAGAGTATAAGAAGACTGTGGGACATCTCCAGTAATATCAACATTGAATCATAGGGATGCCAGAAGGAGAAGAGGAAGAACAAGAAATTGAAACTTATTTAAAAAGGTAATGAAAGAAAACTTCCCTGATTTGGCAAAGGAAGTAGACATGCAAGTCCAGGAGCACAGAGAGTCCCAAACAAGTTGAACCCAAAGAGAACCACACCAAGACACATAATTAAAATGCAAAAGTTTAAAGGTAAAGAGAGGATCTTAAAAGCAAAAAGAGAAAAGGAGGCAATTATCTACAAAGGAGTTACTATAAGACTGTCAGCTGATTTCTCAAAAGAGACCTTACAGGCAAGAAGAGGATGGAAAGAAGTATTCCAAGTCATGAAAGTCAAGGATCTAGAACCAATATTACTCTATCCAGAAAAGCTATCATTTAGAATGGAAGGGCAGGTAAAGTACTTCCCAGACAAGATAAAGCTAAAGGAGTTCATTAGAACCAAACCCTTATTATATGAAATGTTAAAGAGACTTACTTAAGAAAAAGAGGAGATCAAAATTATGAACATTAAAATGACAACAAACTCAAACATCAACAACTGAATCTAAAAAACAAAAACAAACTGAGCAAACAACTAGAACAGGAACAGAATCACAGAAATGAAGACCACATGGAGGGTTATTAGCAGGGAGGGGGAGAGGGGAGAATGGGGGGAAAGGCACAGGGAATAAGAAGCATAATTGGTAGGTACAAAATAGACAGCGGGAGGTTAAGAATAGTGTAGGAAATGGAGATGCCAAAGAACTTATATGTCCAACCCATGGACATGAACTAAGGGGGCAGGGATTGCTACAGGGAAGGGGAGTACTGGGTGGAGGGAAGCAAAGGGGGAAAAATTGGGACAACTGTAATAGCATAATCAATAAAATATACTTTAAAAAAACAGGTACTATATAAAGTTGGTAAAAAGTGAAGGATTTGATAATAAGCATTGGTAGTGATATATGCCTACACTGCCAGCTGGAGTGTAAATTTGTGTACAGTCTCTTAAGCAAGCAATTTGGTGTGGCATCTATTAAAATTACAGATAATCATATTCTATTGACATAGCGGTTCCACTTCTTAGAATCTGTCCCAAAGAAACTCTCCTGTCTGCAGAAGAAAGCATTTGTAAGTGAATTCACTGCGGTGTTATATTTATAATAGAAAAACACTATAAACAACCTAAGTGATGTCAATAGGAGAGTAGCTAAATCATCCATGGTATATCTACATTCTGGATTACTATTTATTTTAAAGCAATGAGGGGCATCCATATTATTTACCAATGGACAATGTTTCTTTGAGACATCTTGATGGATGAAATTGTAGAGGGCCTCCGAAACTGATGTCATTTGTTTAAAAACAGCACAGAGTGATAATATATAATTGACATATGTGTACATGAATATAAACATTGTATACACATATGTACACCAAAGAGTATACACCAAGTTGATAACATTGATTACCTCTGGGGAGGTGAGTAGAATTGGCAGGTGCAGGTGGTAGAAAGCCTTGTGTGTAATGTTTAACTTTACAAGGAAAATGTATTTGTAAAAACTAATACATGTATGGAAATTAAAAGAAACAAGAGGAAACCCATGAGGCATTGCCATAACCATTTTGGCATATTCCATCTAGAATATTTTCCTATGTATATTTTTCAGTGTTTCTGATCTTTTTGGTGAGTTTTAAGTTATACAACTAATATTTGTATGTTAAAAACAACCAACTCTAAGGTAAAAAAGTAAAAATTCCCTTCTTCAAAGTTCTCTCCTTTGCATGGCTTGGTGTTCATCCTTTCAGGTTTTTTCTGCACATGTATCATTATTTTAACATACATTTAAAATGTTCATTTTATGTATTTTAAAGCACCATTCTCTTAAATATGGTTGAGAAGTCTCATTCTGATTTTCAGTCATCACTATGTGCCAGATGGTGCCTGTATTTTCTATATCCTCTCGTTTACGTCCTCCACTTGGGTAGCAGTATGAGCACCCATCTGTGACATGGAAAGGACAGTGCCCACCTCACAGAATTTTGGGGATCAGGTGAGACATGACTACAGGGCATTCAATAAAGTGTGCCTAGCATGAAGTAACTGCACATGAAATGTCTTTTGATGACTACATGAGCAGTGCAGTATCAACTTCATTTTGGAATCAAGAACTCTGATGCTGTCAGATAGTAAGCCTTTTACCCAGGCCTAAAGTTTGATAAAGACCTGGCTTCAAATCCCACGTTCTGCCACTCTTTGAAAACAGGAGTGTGAGGCCTTTGGAGAAACATGGTAGGAAGGCTGTCAGCCATGGGCCAAAAGGCACTGCCCCGTTTCTGTTGTCCGGCATCCCCTCTACGTGCATTTTTGCCATTCTCAGTTGAAGGCGCAAAGGGACATACAGGCCCTAGCACCATTAAGTATCCAAGCCTAGTTTGATATAGTTTGAGGAGCTTATTTGCCACAGCAAAGGTGTTTTATTTCCCTTCTCTTTTCCTCTTTCAGACACTTGCTGGAGAAGCAATGATGCTTCTGCCCATTTGGGACACGCAGAGAGGTGGCCTGGCCTGGGCCTCCTTAGAAACCTGCTGCTGATTGCTAAGGAGGAGAGGAGGGAAGAGTGAAGCTTACCCATTCCCTGCTTGGAGGGAGTGGGGAGCTGTGCTTGCTGAACCACACGCATCTCTCGGCAGAGAAGTCTGAGTATGTCAGTGTCTGAGGATCCAGACTCTTGTCATCTTTTTTTCACTGTGTGTGCATGCATGTGTGTTGGGGTAAGGGCTCTGGTTATTGGTGACTGGCATTTTCCCTTCATTTTACTCTTAAAAACCTCATGATTAATTAGATGAGCAAGGGTAATTGGAGTAAGGGGAATAATCACTTAATTGGTTTTAGGTTAATATTTTGATCTGTACCATCAAAACAGTGGGTCTTGGATCTCTGTGGGCTGGAATAGTACCATCTCTCGTGTTGAACCCACAGCATAAAACTCATTGTCAGTCTTGACCTTTCACTCGGCACATCCAGTGCTTAATGGGAGGCAAGGATGGGGCGGGGGAGAGCGCAGCTTTTGTCGTTTCTTTCCATCAAAGGAGATATATTGATTCAGCGAATGAGACTGAGACCACTTCCCCCATCCCCAATGTGCATTTTGGTTTATACTAATGTTGACTTTGGATAATGGCCTGTGGAGGCTCATCTTTCAATTGTTAGTCAGTGAGATGATCATATAATGTGTAATGATTTAAAAGAAACATACAGGATATGTGTCATGCTGCTCTACAATGTGCTTTTTAGATATCAGTGACCCTACTCTATTCTGTGCTTCTGACACTTTACCTGAATATTCAGTAGGTATGTCATTCTAAAGTAGCGAGTTTTAAGGTGGAGAAAATCCATATCAGGCCCCAGATGATGTCATACAACAATTAAAATAAGCGAAGGCAGATCTTTTGGGGAATACTGACTAGAGACTCAAGTGTTTGGTTTCAGCCTCATCCCTAGAAAGTCTTAAGACACAGGAAAATGCCTCCACCAATAATGATATTCTTGAGGTCAATCAGAGCAGTGACCAGACTGCTCTGAGTGTTTAACAGGAGTAAGGCAAGTATAAGGATGAGGATCCTGGTAGCTTCCCTCCACTTCTTATCTGGTGGTAAATGAGAGGCAGAAAGATCAAGACCTGTCATTTTCAGTTCTTTCAGTGTAAAATTCTGTTAAGCAAACCCCCTAAATCTCATTTAATTTCCTTGTCATTCCCCTTCTTCCTCCTGTAACGCCCAGCCTTGTGCTTTCGGCCGTCATGCTAACATTGCTTGCCTCCCCGTTGACTTCTTGCAGATGCCCGCAGGCTCCTGTGCCCCCAACTGTGCACCTGGCTCATTGCTGCTCTCTCCAATACTACTTCTTGTCCTAGTTCAGTATGGCCTTACAGTACCAAGGGGCCTTCTCCAGTTATTGACCAGCGTGACTGCGACATTCTTATCATCAACTCTGGTCTCAGCCACCTGCTCCCGCAGTCACACTTTACCCATAGTCATGATCAGTAACCATACCGTAGTCCACAGCATAATCTCAATGTTGTGCCCTGTCTAACCTCTGCTTCTGTCTTTCCATTTCTCTCCCTCTGCTGCCCCCCAACAGCAGTTCTTCAACCTCACCACAACTACAGGTCATTGGTCCTACTATCTTTTCACTGCTCCTTTGTTGGGAACCATCCTGCCTGGTTTCAGGAGCTGTAACCCTTCCAAGAGATGAAAAGGCCCCATGGCTAGGGGACCTTGGGACCATAAGCCACTAAGGAGACAAAACTTATCCTCCCAGCAGAGGCACAGCCTCTGCCCCCTTTATGTCACCCTGCTTGGCCCCTGGAGGATGGCTGGATAGTCAGTGACAGGTAAGATTCCTTAAGGAAGGAACAACCTAAGATAGGCACAGTTGCAAGAGGCCCATCAGGGAAGGACTTACTGGATTGTGGAGGAGGGACAAAAGACCCTCACCCCTCGACTTCATCATAGCCTGAGTCCTCCTTCTATCTGTAAAAAGTCTCCTAATCTCTTGGCTGCCTCGCTTCCCCTGCTGGATTCAGGCCTGAACAGTGCTGAAGGGAGGTGTAGCTCTGTGCTGGAACCAGCAGTTCCTGGTGGGGGGGTGATCAGGCCTACAAAAGAATGCATAATGTCCTGTGAAACCTGCTTTGCTCAGAATGTCCTCAATATAAATGTTAAGGGTCCAAGCACAAAATAAGTTTGTTTCCCAAGGATTTACGGCCAATTGGTGTCACCCTGTCTACCAGACCCTGACTCAAAAGGACCCCCGTGATCCCAGAAATGTTATCTGTAAACCACACCTCCTTCCTTTGATATGCATCCCTATGCAGCTAAACGCAATAAAAGCCCATTGAGAGAGAGGCTAAAACATCTTTCTCCTCTGAGAGACTGGTCAGCCTTCCTCCCCAAGCAGATCATGTCTTGGTGGAATTATTCTCATCTGTGGTGACAAGGGGAGCTCTGTGGGCGGAGCCTCCCCACACCGCTTCTTTTAATCTAATTGAGCGCTTCTTTTAACCTAATTGAGGTTCTCTGATCCTCCATCATTCCTCTGTACAGACCCTCACTTCCCTTACCATCCCCATGTCCCTGGGTTTAATTCCACTCTGCCTTCTCCACACTCTGCCTTATCCACACCTGGGTACAATCATGCTGTCTAACAAAGTTTTAGTTCATGACTACTATACTCATGTAAGTTCCTAACACCGCCCTGTGGCTCCACATGTCCCTAGTTCCTTATATTCTCCCAGGTTCTTCTTGGCCCTCAGCCCTAACACCTCCTCTCCTCACTCTGAGCTGCCATCCTTGCTTCCTGTTTCACTGAGAAAATGGAGATAATCAGAAGATAGCTTGCTCATGCTTCTCCACCGTGTCCCCTCCTCGTGATTGTGGTGACTACTAGTGTCCCTTTCTAAGCCTGCTTGAGCATCCATCCCACTGCCCCTTGAGTACCCATGAGCACCTCTCCTATTTCAGCTCATCTCCTCTCTCCAGCAGACTGTTCCCACCAGCACACAAACATGCTGCAATGTCTCTCTTCTTGACACCGCCCCCCCTCAACAACAGTTGTTTCATTTTCCTTTTACAGCAAAAGTCCTTAACAGAGTTATCCATGCCCTCTTTTTTCCATTTTCTCTCCCCTCATTTTTCTCTGAACTTTTCATTTGGGCATCTGTCTTCATTATGCAACTGAGATAATGGTCAGGGTCACTAATGGTTCCCCTGTTGCCAAAGGAGTATGATTCTCTGTCCAAGTTACTTAACCTATTGCAAGTATTTGATGCAGAGAACAAATTGACACATTCCTTCTTGCAAACATTTTCATTTGACTTCCTGTGCTCTGCTTGTCTTTTGTTGGTCCTTCCTTATCTCCTTAGCCTTTTAAACATTGGAGCACCCAGGACTCAGTCCTCTGCCTTCTCTAATTACATCACTCCCTTGATCTCACGCATTTCACAATTTTATTTATTTTTTAAGTATTTTTTATTGATTATGCTATTACAATTTTCCCAATTTTTCCCCCTTTATCCTCCTTCCACCCTGTTCCCCCAACCCTCCAGCATTCCCCCCTTAGTTCATGTCCATGGGTTATACATATAAGTTCTTTGAGTCCTCTGTTTCCTATGCCATTTTTTTAATCTTTCCCCATCTATTTTATGCCTACTAATTCTTCTTTTTCCCTATACCTTTTCCCCCCTATTCCTCCCTTGCCCCTCCCCACTAAACTCCATCTGTGTGATGTCCATTTCTCTGATTCTGTTCCTTGTCGCGGATCTCGTCCCGCAAAATCCGTGGGGGGGACCGCACCGATTGTGTGAATCAAACTTACCCAGAGACACGCTTGGAGAAAAGAGTCCGGCAGCCACGGGTCTTTCCCTCCATCTTGGAAAAGACCCGTGGCTGCCAGACTCTTTTCTCCAAGCGTGTCACTGGGTAAGTTTGATTCATGCAATCAGTGCGGTCCCCCCCCACAGATTTTGCGGGTCAAAATCCGCGACAGTTCCTGTTCTGGTTGTTTGCTTAGTTTTTGTTTTTGTTGTTTTTCTTTTCTTTTAGGTTCATTTGTTGATAGTTGTGATTTTGTTGTCATTTTATTTTTCATATTTTGTATCTTTTTCTTAGATAAGTCCCTTTAACGTTTCATATAATAAGGGCTTGGTGATGATGAACTCCTTTAACTTGACCTTATCTGGGAAGCACTTTATCTGCCCTTCCATTCTAAATGATAGCTTTGCTGGATATAGTCATCTTGGATGTAGGTCTTTACCTTTCATGACTTCAAATACTTCTTTCTAGCCCCTTCTTGACTGTAAGGTTTCTTTTGAGAAATCAGCTGATAGCCTTATGGGTACTCCTTTGTAGGAGTCTCTCTTGCTGCTTTTAGGATCTTCTCTTTGTCTTTGATCTTGGGTAACTTAATGATGATGTGTCTTGGTGCGTTCCTCTTTGGGTCGAACTTCTTTGGGACTCTCTGAGCTTCCTGGACTTCCTGGAAGTCTATTTCCTTCGCCAGATTGGGGAAGTTTTCCTTCATTATTTGTTCAAATAAGTTTTCAGTTTCTTGCTATTCATCTTCTCCTTCTGGCACCCCTATAATTCCAATATTGAAACATTTCAGGTTGTCCCAGAGAATCCTCAGCCTCTCTTCATTTTTTTGGATTCTTGTGTCTTCATTCTGATCCAGTTGGATGTTTATTTCTTCCGTTTGTTCCAAATCGTTGCTTCGAATCCTGGTTTCTTTCTTTTCACTTTTGGTTCCCTGAATATTTTGCTTCATTTCATTTTGGGTATCTTTCATTTGTTCTTTCATTTTTTGACCAAGCTCAATCATTTCTGTGAGCATTTTGATTACCAGGGCTTTAAATTCTCCATCAGATAGGTTGGCAATTTCCTCATTGCTTAGTTCTGAGGTTTTGCTGTGTTCTTTCATTTGGGCCATATTTCTTTGTCTTGGCACACCTGGTAAGTTGCAAATGACAGGGCCTTAGGTATTCACAGAGCAGGGCAACCCTCCTTGCTGCTGCCTGTGGGGGAGGGGCCAAAGAGGGAACAATGCAGCTTGCCTGCTTGTCTCTAGCACTTTCCAACAGACTCTTATGTCAGACTGGAAGTATCTCCCACCACTGCAACCCCAGCCATAGCCCACAGTCAGCTCTGAGTCTTGGTTTTCCCCTCAAATCAGCCCCTCCTGCGCAGCTCTACGGAGCTCTGCAGTCAGCCCCACCCCTCAGCCACCTTGCCACAGTTTTTCTGAGTTGGCCCGTGTGGTCCACCCTTACCAGTCTGGTTGGTTTTTTTCTTTTTTTTCTTTTCAAGATTTTATTTATTTATTTTTAGAGAGAGGGGAAGGAGAAAGAGAGGGAGAGAAACAGCAATGTGTGGTTGCCTCTCACATGGCCTCACTGGGGACCCGGCCCGCAACCCAGGCATGTGCCCCGACTGGGAATTGAACTGGGACCGCTAGGTTCCCAGCCCGCGCTCAATCCACTGAGCTAAACCAGCCAGGCTGGTTTTTTCTTTAATTCCTTGCTTGTTGGAGTTCCATGCAGTGTGCTTTTCTGGCACTTTTGGTTGTTTATTGGTTTTAGATTGGTTGTTGTCCTCCTTTTGGTTGTGCGAGGAAGCAAAGGTTTCTACCTATGCCTCCATTTGGCCAGAACCTCCTCCGTTTCACAATTTTAATTAACAACTAGATGCTACACACTCCCAATTTTATACCCAGCCCAAATCTTTTCCATGAGTCACACACTTGTTCATCTACCTGGCTACTTCACATCTTCATTAAGTGGCTAATAACTATCAACTAGTAGATATCTCAGGTCAGAAACTGAGCTTCTGAGCTTTCTTCCCAAACCTGGTCCTTCCTTAGTCTCCTTCACTAATGGAAATAACTCTTAATTATCCATTTGTTCAGGCCAAAAACCTTGGACTCATTTCTTTTTCCTCCTATCCCCAACATCCAGTCCATAATTCAGTTGTCTGATCCACCTTCAAAGTATATCCTTCATCCAGCCTCATCTGACTTTATTCATTACTGCCATCTGGTCTAAGGCACAGCCATCCCTCACTTTTTAAGGGGGCTCCCTGCTCCCACTCCTATCCCACTATAGTTCTCTACCAGCAATAACCATGATGCTTCTAGAACACAAGTCAGATTTTTTCATTCTTAAAATCTTACCTCAGAGAAAAAGCCAGTTCCCTGATAAGGCTTAGTTATCAGGTTCTATGTGATCAGCCCCTACCCCCTCTGTGACATCATCTAGCACCTCTCCTCACTCTGTAATAGCCACCTTGGCCTTTGTTCTCTTCCTGGTGCATGACAAGCATACTCATAGTTCAGGGCTTTGCACTTGCTCTTCCCTCTGCTTGAATACCTTTTCTCCCAGTTATTTCTATGAGTTGTCCAATCATTTCTATCAGGTTCTGCTCAAATGCCATTAAAGAAGACTTCCTTACTCATCCCATATAAAATATCCTTACTCATCCCATATAAAATAGCAGATGCCTGCCCCTTGAAGCACTCCCTGTTCCTCTGACTCTAATTTAAAAAAAAAAATCCTTTTCTGGTCTGTCTTCTGTTATTAGAATGTCCCCAGTATATAGAACTGTGCCTGGCACTTAGTAGGCCAGCATAGCCCTGATTGGTGTGGCTCAGTTGCTTGGGTGTTGTCCCTTCAATGTGAAAGACTGGCAGTTCAATTTCTGGTCAGGGCACATGCCTGGGTTGCAGGCCAGGTCCCCAGTTAGGGGTGTGGGAGGGGCGACTGATCAATGTTTCTCTCACGCATCGATGTTTCTCTCCTTCTCTTTCTCCTTCCTTTCCCCTCTCTCTAAAAATAAGTATTTTTTAAAAGATTAAAAAATAGGCCAGCATAAATATTTCTTGAATGAATGACTTTAAGATTGTATTTGAATTTGGAAGCAAAACTTTGCAGCTTCTTGAAGCTCATCTCAGCAAAGTAGATCCATGTAGATCGGATAGATTCTAGAAGCTTTTTCACTTGAAACAGTCATCCAGATTTATGTACTGATGTAGACTGGGCTCTGGAGTAACTGGTTAGCATTTCAAATGGAATTGAGAAAATGAGATTGAGACTCTTGTTAGTAGTTTGCTTTTACTGGTCTGAATCTGGTTGCCACTGCACCTGCGTATTCATGTAGCTGACAGTTCTTTTCTGCCCTGCAGTTCCTCTGTGTGCCTGGGGCAACCCTGCGCCTCCTGCTCTGTTTTTTTTTACCGGTGGGGAAAAACCCTGTGGTGTTATTCACAATAGGGAAGGTAGTGTCCTAGAATTGTCATTTGTTCTGTTTGAACTGTCCCTAGAAAGCTGAGTAGAAAACTGAACAGTGGGTTTTCCAACTGTACAAATTACAGCAGGATTTTTTTCCCACTTGCCTTAAAGCAAAGTTGCTTATTTTAAAAGTGACCTAGAAGTGAACTTGTGGTGACATTTAAAATCACACAAATTAAAAAAGGCAAATGGTGCATTTTTGCATGTACTGGAATTATTTATATTTCAGTGTTTGCTTTAGGCAAATGTGATGAGGAGTAAAGAGCATTGGCTTTGCAGTCAGATGTCTCCGGTTGGAAAGATGCAGGCACTGTGACTAGCTTAGAGGGGTGACCTTGGACTAGCCACTAATCTCTCTAGGTCTCAGTTTCTTCTCCTGTTACATGAGGATAATCATAATGACCTCATAGAATTACTTTGAGGCTTCAGTAAGATGATGGAGTTTGGTGCCTGGCACACACATATTCTATTTTGGGAACAACTGTCACATTGCTATTTCACAGAGAGACAGTTTAGTCACAGAACGAGGGTTTTCCCACATCAAACTTTGGGCAGGGGAGCCAGACCTTTCCCTACAAGTAGGTATTTCCTGCTGCTTGGTGATTCTTTCTTCTCAACTTGTCAGCTTCAATAGCACAACCCAGGGACAGACTCATTTTCTTAAAAAGATTTTATTTACTTATTTTTAGAGAGAAGGGAAGGGAGGGAGAAAAAGAGGAAAAGAAACATTGATGTGAGAGAGAAACATCAACTGGGGACCAAATCCAAAAACCAGACACATGGACTGACCGGGAATCAAATCGACGACTTTTCAGTTTGTGAGACAACGCCCAACCTGCTGAGCCACCACCCCTGTCGGGCCAGACTCATTTTTTATTCTTCAAGAATTCTTCCTCTCCTTTCACCTTCCTGAGGGGCCTTGCCCTTGGATGCAACCAGCCCTCAGGATAGTACCTGTCAGATGTTCCTTATACATATCGCCTTTCTTCTGGTTGGAATTGTTCCTAATTAGGACTGAGTTAATTAACAACAGCAGAACAATTAAAATTCCTTTTTGTAAGAATAACGCCATCCTTTTTACTATTCTCTGGGTGTAACTTGATTAAAACAGGAGTAGGGTGGGGATAGTAAAATGAATGGATAGAGGTCACTGTTTAAACAAATACAATCTTTGGGAAGAAAAGTCTTGCAAAGGCAGGTTTTACAATTTTAATTATCTGGATTCCTTGCCCAGGTTTCGTTTTTGTTTTTCTGGGTTTTTTTGTTTGTTTGTTTGCTGATTAATGCCTGGCCATTAATCTGTAGATCTTGTCAAGCAGCTCTTCTTCCAGAATAACATCTTTCCTGCTGTTCTAATCAATATTCATTACACAGACTAGAAGTCCAGATAGCAGGTCAAGTCGAGGTTAATCTGCTCTGAATGTGGTCCCGCTGCTTGCTTGTCTGCCACCAGGTGTCAGCAGAGGCTGCCTGGACCTCGAAGATGTGAGGGCTGAGAGAGTGTAGCTGTTAGTTAATGCTTAGTGGGTAGTTTCATCCAGCTGTCAAATGGGCCTTACAGTCCTTTAGCTGAAAGTAAAAGCCTGCAGCCTGTATATGGTATGGGATGTTATACTTATGCTCAAAAGTGACCATGTGATTTCTGCTGCCTAAAATGTGCCTAATTATTTCAAAAGCCTAATTATTTCAAAGCCAATATCTAAAACTTTAAGTTACTTAGACCTCTATAATATTAACTTACTTTTGAAATGAATGCCAAAAATGTGTTAACGCTTTGGAAAATGCTCCTGCTTATTCATCGAGAATTATTTTCTTACAGTTAAGGATTGAAAGGTGGCCAGCAAGTTTTAATTGTTAAAGGCTTCCAAGCAGAGGTGAAATGCTTAAACAGATTCCTTCCCAACCAAAGGTATTAGAGGCTGCTCTTTGCTGGATGGAAGGGCTTAGAGACTACCTTTTGTGTGTGAAAAGAGGAGCCCGAATGCAGTGCCTGGCCGGAGCTGTGGCAGCAGAGTGACCCCCACCTTGGGGACACAGGAACTACTGACATGAGGTAGTGTCTTACCTCCCTTTCAAAGGCTGGATGTTCTCACTTGTGATTAGGCAATACCATTAACTTTTGGAGTAGTTTTAAAAAAAAATCCTTGTGTTTGTTTCTAGATTACTTTAAATATTACAAAATATCACTTTAAGGTAGTGAACAGAATGAAGCACCAGTTTGCCATGGTGCAGAACTGCCTCTGTGGGCTCTGTTTATGGTTCAGCTCTGTCCGGCTGAGGGCTGAGTTGGTGCTAAGAGCAGTGCCTGAGAGTAGGTCTGAGACGGCAGAGTCTCTTTATAGCTTTGGGGACTCTGTTGGTATCTAACTTCAATCCCATTGTCATTGCCACTCAGCTTTTTGACGCATGAGCATGGCTCATTGACACTTTCAGACTAAGATGTGGAGAGACTTGGTCATGTGTAAGATGAAACACGAAAGCCGGGAAGACAGAGGAGACCCCTAAGAAGGCCTGTTTGAAGTAGGATCTATTTCAACCCCTCCCAGCTTTCTGTGTTCCAAATTCCCACAGCCCCAGGCTGAACGTGATTCCCCTGACCTAGTGAGCATTCTATGGTCTTAGGTCTCCCATATTTGATAGAAATGTGTTGGGATCTATTGTGCAAAGATCCTCGTAACTGGCTTTCCTTAGGGTCTCCAGATCAAGAGGACAGAGTAGTTTACTGGGACAGGAATTTGTGTGTGATTCTCTGTATTGTTTCTTCCTCTCATTCCAAGGTAGTTTGGCTCTTTAGTGTCCTAGGCCAGGATTGCTTGAAAGGTTGAAAGCAGAAGCACCTTGAAGACAAATTACTTCAGTCTTTCCTGAAAGTTTTAACTGGTCACACAGATTTTGCTAGATGGCTTGAGGTGGAGGGAAAAATAGGAAGGGCTGGGGTGCTGGAGTGATTCCCTAAGAATGGAGGGGATGGAGGCCTATGGGTTCTACCACCGACAGGTATCTGTGTTCTAGGGAGGTAGGCTGACCTCAGAGAGAAATCGCTAGTACTGAGCTGGCCAGCATGCCCACTCTACTCAAGACCTCCTCTTTGAATGGACCTTGAGAGCTTGTTTGGAGGTTCTAGCAGGGGAGTGCAGCTACTCATATACCCTTGACTGGAGACTGGTCCTCTCCTCTAGTTGGGAAGGTCATCCTCTTCAACTGAGTGCACAGTTTCAGGAGGGATGCACATGGATTGGTGAAGGAAGAAGGGGACACCTGCCTAGCCACTGTCCCACATCCACATGTGATAGATAAAAATTTGAGAGGGATATCTCAGGATCAAGGAGACCCAGCCCCACACCAAACACCCCAGCCCAGGGTTCCAGTGCCAGAAAGATAAGTCCCCACAACTTCTGACTGCAAAAACCAGCGAGGAGTGAGTCAGTGGAAGAAATGGCTGGATCCCAAGCAGTTACACTTAAAGAACCCACAGATGGACTTACTCAGACTCACTCCCTCTGAGCTCTAGCACCAGGACAGCAGTTTTAAAGGCACCAGAGGCATACAGGGAGGAACTGAACTGTCTGGCATCAAGGTGGGAACAGCTTTCTGCCAGATAGAAAGGTGGGCAGAGACCATTGTCCCTTTTCTGAACCCTCCCCCTACAGAGCTACAGAGCTGGGAGGTATGTGCCATATCCGAGACTCCATCAACCTGGCTAACAGTTTATCCTGCCATGGATATCCCTCGAGTCTCTGTCCCACCCAACTTATAGCTGTTAACAGTGGCTTTTTCATATGAATAGCTGGTTTTGGCTTCTGCTTCACAACTTCGTTAATCCTCTCAAACAAGAAAGAGCCAGCCTCAATGACCCCCAGCCCATGTACTTCTTGCTAATTGGCCCTAGGCCTGGCACTACCAGCAGCCAGCCTAGATTCACAGCTTAATTTCACATGGCAATCTCCAGAACAAGTAGCAGCCATCTCAGATTGCTTTAATGCTCATAGAGGGTGGGCTCTTGGCCTGCACCACCCAGGAAACCCCAGAGCCTGTGAACCCAGTGGAAAGCTACAGACCACGTTGGAACATCACCACCCTGCCTTTGCACAGCTGTTCCTGCACAAGGGCAGAGGTTGGTGGTCAGTGGTCACAGCCAGTCCTTGCAGCTGACTAGACTGGGTAAATCTGTCTCATTGTTCTGCCAACAGAAAACAAGGCTCAACTACAAGAGGAGGGTGTACTCAGCCCACAGAAAGGGCAAACCTCGAGTACTCAGCTTGAGTGATAGCAAAAAAACAACCAGAACTGCCAGAAAATCAAACTGTATGGAAGTCTGACAACCAAGAAGTTAAAGAAGAAACATTCATCCAGACCAGTATGATGGGCGGATGGGAAGCCAGGGTGGAGAGTACTCATGGCAAGGTGGTGGCTGGCGGATGGGGCAGCCCAAAATTTGTGTGTGGATAAAGTGGGAGGAACAACTGGGGAACAAGACAGGCCACACAACCTAGGGTTCCAATGAGGGAAAATAAAGCCCCCAAACCTCTGGCTGTAAAAACCTATGGGGGTTATGGCAGCAGGAGAAGCTCCCACCCTCACAGAAGAGTTCACTAGAGAGACCCACAGGGTCCTAGATTGTATACAAACACATCCACCCAGGAATCAGCACCAGAAGGGCCCAATTTGCTTGTGGATAGTGGGTGAAGTGACTGAAAGCGGTAGAGAGCTGAGCAAGTGGCATTGTTCCCTCTCAGACCCTCCCCCACATACAGTGTCACAACGCAGCCAGGTGGGTTGCCCCACTCTGGCAAATACATAAAGCTCCACCCCTTACAATATGATAGGTGCACCTAGACAGAGAAATATTGCCGAAATGGAAGAACAGATCAAAACTCCAAAAACAGAACTAAGTGACGAAGAGATAGCCGACCCATCAGATGCAAAGTTCAAAACACTGGTAATCAGGATGCTCACAGAATTGGTTGAGTACGATCACAAAATAGATGAAAAAGTGAAGGCTATGAAAAGTGAAATATAGAAAAATATACAGGGGACCAACAGTGAAGGGAAGGAAACCAGGACTCCAATCAATGATTTGAAACAGAAGGCAGAAATAAACATTCAACCAGAACAGAATGAAGAAACAAGAATTCAAAAAAAAATGAAGAGAGGCTTAGGAACCTCCAGGACAACTTTAAACATTCCAACATCTGAATCATAGGGGTGCCAGGAGAAGAACAACAGCTAGAAATTGAAAACTTATTTGAAAACATAATGAAGGAGAACTTCCCCAATCTGGCAATGGAAATAGACTTCCAGGAAGTCCAGAAAGCTCAGAGAGTCCCAAAGAAGTTGGACCCAAGGTAGCTAGCACACACCAAAGGACATCATGATTACATTACCCAAGATGAAAGAGAAGGAGAGAATCTTAAAAAGCAGAAAGAGAAAAGAAGACAGTTACCTACAAAGGAGTTCCCATAAGACTATGAGCTGATTTCTCAAAGGAAACCTTGCAGGCAAGAAGGGACTGGAAAGAAGTATTCCAAGTCATGAAAGGCAAGGACCTACATCCAAGAATACTCTATCCAGCAAAGCTATCATTTCGAATGGAAGGGCAGATAAAGTGCTTCCCAGATAAGGTCAAGTCAAAGGAGTTCATCATCACCAAACCCTTATTTTATGAAATGTTAAAGGGACTTATCTAAGACAAAGAAGAATATAAAAACTATGAACAGTAAAATGACAACAAAATCACAACTTTTAGCATCTGAACCTAAAGAAACCCCTCCAAACCAAAAACTAGTGAATTAAAAACTAGAACAGAAATAGAATCACAGAAATGGAGATCGTATGGACGGTAATCAGTTGGGAGGGGAGAATGGAGGAAAAGGTACAGGGAATAAGAAGCATAATTAGTAGATACAAAACAGACAGGGAGAGATGAAGAATAGTATAGGAAATGTAGAAGCCAAAGAACTTATATGTTTGACACATGGACATGAGCTGAGGGAGGGGGGTGATGCTGGTGGGAGGGAAGGTGCAGGGCACAGGGGGATAGAGGGGAGAAAAAAAATGGGACAACTGTAATAGCATAATCAATAAAATATACTAAAAAAATAAATCTCTATTGAATGCTTAACTTCCTTTTTTTTTTTTTAACGGTTAATAGTCCTCTTTCCTTCCAGATCAAACCATGTGCATGCAAAATTAGAAAGGCATACCTCAAGTCAGTATACACATTCACTGTCTTTTCATGTGACAATTATGGTGCCCTCGTCAATGCAATCAGTTCAGCTTTCTGAGCAGAGGTTCCTGGTGGTAAGGACTTGGTCTCTACTAATCCTTCAAGAGTCACAATTGCAGCCTTTCTGTTTCCTTTGTCTGTATAACTGCTTCCACCTGCATATAGAGTCCAGTCTGCCTTTTTTAGAGGATGGTCCTGTAAACAAATCCCTTCTCAGAAGAGGAAAACCTTATCTCCCACAGCACATTCTAATGGCTTCAAGAAAAATTGACTTTCAGGGCTTCCAGAAATTCCAGTTACAATTCACTTAGTGGTCTGTTGACCACAGGATATGTCACTCTGGTATCAATCAAAAAGGTCTACAATCCCCACCCCCGTCACTGTTAGTTTTACCTAGGTATTAGACTCTGACCTCCTTTTCCCTCACTTGGAGCACTCATTTTTCCAGTGTCCCTTTGCCTTGCAGTACGATTGCCCTGTCCCGATAGGAGCTTTTCTGTCACCAGATTTGATTCCCTGATGGGTTTGGGATGGAGAGATCAGTTCAGGCTCACCTCCTTTGGCTCCATCAGCCAAATAAGGAGGATCCCCCAGGGCTTGAGAGGCCTTGGCAAACTTGACCATGCTCACAGCAACCATACTGATCTTCCTCTTTTCTCTCTTCTGAGCTTCTACTATCTGCCACAGGCAAATTCCCTTTTTTCCAGACCATTTTCCCATTTCCCTGATCTTTGGCAAAGCAACTCTAATTGCAGTACAATACAGTAGTTTAAAGACCCATTCAGTGGCCAACATTCTCCCAAGTCCAGATTATACATAAGCCAAACAGTATTGCAATAAAAAAGAAAACATTGTCTTAAGTTCATGAGCATAGGTCGACAAATCAGCCAGAATTCACCCCAAAGGGCTGTTTCCCAGAATGGAGGCTCCCCCACCATTCTACCAGACAGAGCTCTGTAATATCACACAAACCAGAATGAATTCACCCAAAAGGGCTATTTCCCAGAACAGAGGCTTCCCCATCCCCCTGACAGAGCTCTGTAAACCAGAAGACACCTTAATTAAAACAGAAGATACCCTTTTACCAGACAGAGATCTATAATATACCAGACAGCGCTCTGGAAACCAGAAGGCAACAGAAGGCACCTTTTTACCAGACAGAGCTCTATAAACCACAAGACATCGGAAAGCACATTTTTAAACCCAGGACTGCTGTCCTGAACCAGAAAGGGCAGTGATTCAATTGAAAGTGAAAGCAGTAGGGAGTGCTGAGAAGTGGAGGAGAGTCCCCAAGTGAGATCACTTGGCAGCTGCTAGGGAGTCTCCAAATTTGCACTCCATGGCCTCCCAGTCCAGGCAGCAATCGGACTCCCTGCCAGGTACCCAGACTTACTAGAGAGTCCTGAAGGTACCCACCAGAGTCACTAGACTCTGGAAACTGGAAATAGGAAACTGGAAAAGTAAGTGTTCATGCTGCCTGTCACCAGCAGAACCAGTAAGTAGAGACAAGATTGAATCTTTATGGGTACTTTATTCAGATGGTCAGTGATCTGAGAAGACAGTGGGTTATATACCCTCAAAAACTCTTAACATCTCATTATAAGCTGACATTTTCATGGAGAAGAAAGGGTATGTAAGGGGTTTGGAAGAAAAGTTAATTGGATAAGAGTTGTAGTCCAGCAGTGATTTTCCCAGTACTACTTTATCTGTTCACCTATACTTTGTTATCTATATCACAGGGGCTCCCTCCCGGGGACACAGTGGCTCAGATACTGTTCCCCGGGCTTGCATACCCCTGGGGCACAAAGGTTGAATTGCTTGTTGACCTCCTGGAGTCATGCACTACAGTTCCTGAAATAATAGCTTTCCACACACATTAATCACGTGAGCCCATCAACTAAGGCTAAAATCTTTAACTTGTGATCTCTTCTATCAGATGTGGCTTAAAGGAAGAGTGTGCATGACATTTGAAACCATTTTTATATCAGGAGTATAAGCAGGAGGAAAGCCGATTTTACCAGGAAGCCCACACTGAATGTTTTGAGTTGTACTCCTGGGTGTCTATGGCCATTTCCTTGTCTAGTCATTCTGGGAATGTCTTCTGGACTTTTCAGGAAGTCTCAGTTTCCAAGATTCAGTCCTTTTGTCAAAGCCCAATTTCTGATTTTTGGGTTTAATACTAGGCCACTGAGAAGTGAGAAAATTATCAAATCTCATTCTTCTAGATTGTAAAATAGAAAGACAAGGAGAAATGAAAGAGGAGAATGGGGAGGAAGGAAGGAGTGCAAGGACAGAAGGAGGAGAAAGTGAAACTGATATAAACCTGACTCCATTCCCAGGGAGAAGGGATTGCAGCATTGGGGTCAGGCCAGAACATTTTACATAAATCAAGAAATGGGAGGACAGAGTAGGCCAACAGAGGCTACTGAATGCTAACCCCCTATGTACCTCCTTGCCCTCCCCTTGCCCATGCTGATATCAGTATGGTGCCAGGAGAAGGAAGGGGCCATACGAGGAGTTTGCCTGAGGCGACAGCAAACAAACCTATTGTGGACTGGGACAGATCTCCTTACTACAAAGGTGGGTGAGTATAATTGACAGAGGAAAAAATCCTTCCTATTCCCTTCTGGAACATGGTGGCAAGGGGAGGTGCAGATTTGCCAGTCTAGGACCTGATTGACTGGGAAGCTGGATGTTTCCAAAGTGCATAGAGTTATGGACTGGAAGATTTAAGTGGAGGAAGGGCAGAGACTCGCTCTCTTTCTCTTCCTTCGGGATCCACCTGATGATCATACTGCATATCCCAAAGGAGGGTATTTTTAAATGAGAGAAGGAGCTCTGGTGCAGCGTATGACTGGTCTGGCATGGTAGAGGGTGCAGGATTATTTTTCTTCAGAGGTTTTAAAGAGGACAGGCTCTGATGCAGAAGCCTGCCATTCTTCCAAAACTGTGTAGCTTTTGAATAAATGGCCCATTTCCTTTTTCACCAGATCTCTGCCTCTGGAAATTTGCCTTTGGGCAGTGGGTAGTAGGACCCCATATTACCATTCAATAACATTGCTGCTCTTTGTTTTTGTCTTTATTTGTAATTTTATTTAATTTATAATCATGGTTTGATTTTATAGTTTTAAAGCAAGTTGATCCTTAGATTTACCCATAATAAAAATAATCTAACCAACACTGGAATCCTTAAGAATGTTTTTCTTTTAGAAGAGTCTTACCCAATTTTGAGAACTTTTCCATAAAATATTATTTTATATAAAGAGTTCAAGAAATCTTTTTGTAAAACTAAGAAATTACTCAGGCCTTATGTTCCTTAATTATAAAACAAAGGAGATATATTACAGAAGTTCTAGAGCCCTTTCCAGCTCTAACTGGGAAATTCAAATGGTCTAACACTGGGTTTGTTTGAAATAGAGTGCAAACTGTAACATGAACAACAGATACATAATAAATAAAAGTGTACTTTCACTTTGTGTTTTCTCCCCTTAATTTTTCATCTTTCTTGCAGCCCTACTTTCTGAACTCTTTCATTACCTTTCTCTGTGAGAATCTGCTGTGGATGCAATGCTGTGTGCTGGTGCATGTGACTGGTGCCCTGTGTGAAGAGAGCTGATCAAATCCCACAGGCATAGTATTTGCCCTTCAGGACCAGGCTTTCCATCTGCAGCCCAAGACTTTTTTAAAAAAGATTTTATTCATTTAATTTTAGAGAGAGGGGAAGGGAGGGAGAAAGAGGGAGAGAAACGTCAATATGTGGTTGCCTCTTGCATGCTCCCTACTGGGGACCTGGCCCACAACCCAGGCGTATATCCTGACTGGGAATCGAACCAGCGACCCTTGGTTTGCAGGTAGGTACTCATTCCACTGAGCCACACCAGCCAGGGCAGCCCAGGACTTTTTATAATCATCTTTGATCCTCTCACAGGCTCCCCCATACTTCCAAACTCTAGTGGTGACATTCCCCCAGACACTGTCCAGGCAAGGTCACCCACCTCCAAGACTGCCCCCAACCTCCACCTCTTGTATTCTCATACTTACACAGTTCCTTTTCACACTTTTAGATGGTTGGCCTATGACTAATAGTATCGGCAGAAGTGACAGCGCTGTTGTTACAGAACAGACCCGGGGGTGGGAGATGAATGATACACTATTACCAAATGGACCCCGCCCTGTGCTCCGGGGTTCCCCCACACTGTACTAGATTCGGCTTGCCTGCTGCCAGGGAATGACGTCTCTCAATGCCAGACAGTGGCAAAAAGGAAAGGAATTATTTATTTAAAAAGTTACACAGACTTAGAGTAATGACTTAAGTCTTTGAAATAGTAAAGTCCTTTAGAATACCCACAAACACACAGTCCTTCCTTCTCCCTCTGCCCGGTCTGGGGTACGGTATCTCAGGAAAAGAAGTAGAAATCCATGGTTCAGGCAGCCCCTCAGTTCCCAGCACCATCAGCTGTGTCTCTGCCATGATCTCCAGTTAATCCAAAACCATGTGGCACCTTCTTATGGCCCACCAGCAAGAGTCCTTTCACCCCTTTCCTTCACAGCAAGGTCTCTCCTGCTTCCTAAGCCATGTGGCAAAAGGGAGCACCCCAAAGCCACGTGGTCCCAACCATCCAGCACGGCTGCTGTGCCTGGGTTTGAATTCCAGCGCCAATCTTCCTCTGCAGCCCCATCTCCAACTCCTCCCACAATCAGTTACACATGCCAGCATTCCCATATTTTTCCAGTCTTTCTTGGCTGCCATAAGTCTGGGCAGGCGTGACCCCATGGCATGCAGCCAATCATCTCCAAGCTCTCACGCAAGCACTGTAACCAGGGGGAGTTGCCTCCCAGTTACATCATGGATTGAAGTCACTCCCATCCCCCTGGCTCAAAGCATGGCCACAGCTATTGAACATATCCATGAAACCAGTTAAAATTTATAGATATGTTAAGTGACCATGACTGAGGTTATTTGCAAAACTGTTGCTATGCAAAACAGCTCTCAATGGCCCTGCTCCATGTGTCCCATCCCCCAGTTCAGACCTGTGGGGGTGAGGACAAACCATATTTTTTTAATATTTCCTAGACACCCTGAGTTCTGGACCCCATAACAAATCCCTATTTGGGGTCCCCCTGGCTGGCACCCTGTTACACTGTCATGCCAAGATTAGGTTACAAGACTATGGCTTCTATCTTGGGTTCTCTCTCTCTCATCACTGGCTCTCGTGGGAGCAGCCTGCCAGTTCTTGAAGCCACGTAGGCAGTCTTGTAGAAAGGCCTGGGCTATGAGCAACTGAGATCCTCAGTCCACAGTCTGTGAGGAACTGAGGCTGCCAACGGTACATGGATGTTTTAGCCTCAGGGAAGGCTGCAGCTGTAGCTGATATCTGAAAACAACCTCATGAGAGACCCTAAACAAGACCCCTACCTAAGCTGCTTCAGGGTTCCTATCCTGCAGAAACTGTGAGATAATAAATTTTTATTGTTTGAAGCTAACTTTGGAGATAACTTGTTACACAACAAAGGATAACTAATATGGTACAATGCCACTCTTTTGTTCTACCACTGGCATCCAGCCTGAAGCCTTGAGAGAGATGGTCACTAGCATCTCTCAGGGACCCAGGACCTCCCACCAAGGACCCTGGGAAAAGCTTTCCTTGGTTTGGAAGGGGTCTGCAAGGGCCATGGTCAATGCATATGTCATACTTAATTATTCCTGACTCTCACCTAAGGTGGCCCGCTTTCACATTGCCCACTTCTGAATCGGCATCAACCTATGAGTGCTCATCCACAAAGAGAACCTCAGAAGCAGACACTCTTTCTGAGAGACTTAGAAGAATTCTCCCAAGGGCAAGAATATTGTTTCCTATCTCAGCCTTGAGCTTTTAAGAGTGAAATGAGTATTTTTCATTCTGAGATTCATTCTTTTGCCCTATTCCCCATTTCATCACACATCCTTCCTTACTATGAAATTTGAAATATTTTAAAAATGTTCCTTTCCCATCTTTGTTGTTCTGCTGTTGAGCTGATAATGCAGAACTGTGTATTGATGTCTCTGTGGTTCCTGCACACTGGAGGGCTGGAGCTCTGTCTTCTAAACATTACCCTTAGTCCTCTCATAGAGGGACACTAGACCAGTGCGCTTACCCTGTCCATCAAGGTCTGCTGAGATAGACACTTTACAGGGGCACTTGCAACCTGGCCACACAAAACAGGAGGTTCACAACACCAAGATCCCAAGTCTATTGCACACCTCTTTAGCCATCTGTCTCAGGTTACAATGGTGGTTAAAAGTAAATAAATACATGAAAATTAAGCCAGCTCTGTCTGTGAAAGAGAGTAGAATTCAAGTGGGATGTAGGCTGTCACCTGGAATCACCTATTGGGAAGTGCTGAGTCACCCTGAGATGAAAGACAGAGAGGAAGCTTGGTGAGTGACAGTCTCACCAGCAGCACCTTGTACAATGAAACTTCAATTCAAAATTAAAACAGATTCTCTGCATCGGTGCCAACCTATGAGTGTAAGATATTTCATTCTCAACTCAGGGATGCCTGTGATAAATAGATTGGCACAGGAAGGTCTGGTTTCATTTTTCATTTATATGTGCTGCTCAGAACACCTCTCATTTTTCCAACTTTTTATATCTTAATGGACTTTCTGGAGCTTTCCAAAGCATATACTCTTACTAGGCCTGGGGATGATTCCAGGTGGTAGCACAGTGAGCAGGTTGTTTCAGTTCTCTTCCAGGTCTTCAGGTTGATTGGAGGAGGTGGCCTCAGCTAGGTATTGCCCTGTCCTTAGGATTTCCTGAGCCTCATTCACTCCTCTCTGTTTTATATTTTTAAAGAGAGACCAGGGCTACCACACTAAGCATTTTAGCAGGTAAATATGTAGCTAGAATTTAATACGTCTGTCAATGTAAGAAACATCCAAACCTGTAAGAATTTTTATGAGATTATTTGAGACAAACTGCTGATAATTACCAGGAAGCAAAATCTCAACTGATTAAGAAAATGCTTCAGAGAATGACAGTTTACCACTTATTTTTATACATTACAATCAAAGCATACATAAGGTGGTTACATGAAGTTCATTGGTGCTAAATTAGGGAAGTGGGAGAAAGAAAAGTGGGGAACTTTCTAAGATTGGATAAAATGTAAAACAAATAGACACATACTTCTTTTGTGGGTATAGGGTAGTTAACAGTCAACAATTAGCATGATAATAACAATGAAGGGATTGATGGTCTTTGCTCTGGTGCAGTGGTTGTGCCTTGAGGAGTCTGGAAAAAAGGAAATTACTTTGATATTCCAGAGGTATGTTATCAGGTATATTATAGATGCAAAAAAAAAAAAAAAAAAGACAACAGGTCTTTTAAGGCTCAGTTAAGGTGAAGATTGACCTTTGTTAGGGAAAAATGCTGCCTTAGGACATGATTACCTGCCATGAACTGCTTTTAGTTAGAAAGTTTAATTTCAGACCATCCTACATGGTTACTCTTAGTCTCTGAACTTGTATGTCCACCATGTAAGTCTCCCCCAAGCTTGTCAGGTTTCCTACGTGGCTCTGTTTTTGTCCAAACATCATTTTGTTTTTACCTAACACTTTATTTAAGGTTGTTTTTTTTTTTAAAGATTTCATTTATTTATTTTAGAGGGGAAGGGAGGGAGAAAGAGAGGGAGAGAAACATCATTGTTTCTCTCACGCCCCCTACTGGGGACCTGGCCCACAACCCAGGCATGTGCCCTGACTGGAAATCAAACTGGCAACCCTTTGGTTCACAGGCCAGCACTCAATCCACTGAGCCACACCAGCCAGGGCTGTTCTAAGATTTTTATGGCAAGTAATTCTGGTGTTCCATTTACATTAGAGGTGTTTGTTTAGCAAACACTTATATAACACTTACTCTGTGGAAGACCTGTTTGAAATACTTTACACAGAGAAATTTCTATGATTCTCATAACCTAATTATAAACCTCTATGACAAAAACTATAATCACTCGCTTTCATAGATGGGAAAACTGAGGCATGAGGGGTTAAATTAAGTTAGAAAGCAGTGGAATTAGTGTTGAGACCCTGGCAATTTGGCTCTAGACTGGTCTTAACCTCTGTGCTACGCTGCCTCTTCAGAAGGAACACTTTAAAAATTAATGTAATCAAGGAAAAGAGTGAATTAATTTGAAAAAAACATTGATATAAAAGAGTACGTTCATGCACTATTTGGAAATGGCAGAAATTGTGAAGGTGAACCAAAATGAGTATGGTTGGCTGCTCACTGTGGCCTCTAGAAAGAATAAGTGACTTGCTGATTAAACATTTGACCTTGAACACAGCATACTTCACTCAGAGTATCCCTGGAGCTTCAGGTAAAACGTCTTACAGTTTGATTTCATAGTAGAAGGATCTTGCAGGAGTGAAACAGGTAGAATAAAATATTCCCAAATATTGTTCCATTGAGTCAAGCCCTACCAGAACTGTGGAAGTTATCAATAAGTGGCTATAAAACAATGGTCCAGAAACTAGCCCGATTTCTTTTAAGTTTGTTTTTCAGGTATAAATCCAAGCCACAAATCACAGAGACAAATTCAATATGTGGTTAGGAAAGTTCCTTTCTGTATCCCATAAATAAATGCTGCACAATCCCAGAGTGCTTTGCTTTGCTGACATATACCCAGACATCAGTGTTCCCCAAAAAGGAAAGGCCTGCTAACCTACTCCTTGATTGGTCAACCCCAGCAAATTCCATGTTCCCAAGCCATAAAAGCCCCTAAGCCCCACGTTTGGGGTGCAGAAGCTGAGGCCCTATCTCAGTGTTCTCATCCTCTGTAGAGCCTTGATAAATCTGCCTTTGCTTTTTATCAGTGTCCCTGGTGTAAATTCTTTTATATCAGGAGACAAGAAACCAAACGTATTGGTAACATTTGGCAACCCTGATTGGACAGTAATTTTGCTGCTAGTACAAAGGGACTTGAGGAACCAGAGTCAGAAGTGGATATCTCTTCTCAGGGCCAAGCTGAATGGCCAAGGAGGGACGTTTGCTCCAGCTTCTCCTGGGGTAAATAGACAATTTTATCTCAAGACTAGGCAAGATTTATTGAATTTTCTTAACTTGTTTTGGGGACTTTCTCTGACTTTATTTATTTTGGCAGTTTGGTTTTATATTTGTTTCTTGGTTTTTATTTGTCACCAGAGCAGCTCTGTCATCTAAAGTCCTGGAGTTACGTTCAGGCATTGGGTTGCCCTAGTGGGTGACACTTGGTTTACGTTTCCCTCATTCCTTCCTTCCTTCTCTTTCTCTCTTCTCCACCCTCCGCCACTTCCTCATCCTTGAGGAAATGCTGTATCTTTTCCTTCGATTTAGTTCCAATCAGTGTTGTGACTTGTTTCTATGACCATCTATATTACTTAGATCCTGATGTAAACTGGTGTTCTTTTTAAGGCTTTGCTGTTTTATCAGACATTTATACCATTCCCAAAAATGACCTAGAGTGTGCAGAATATTGGTTCAATTCTCAGAAAAGAATTGACTGCAAAAATTTAAAACTTTTCTAGCAATTAGCACTAGAAGAGGAAACTGAGACCTATTCCATGTAAGACCTGGCTTCTATTGCTCTTATAAATAATATTTGCCAGGCTCTAGAAAATTCTAAGTAATCCATTAAAAATTACAGCTAATAAATGACTTCAGTAAGGTTATAGGATGTAAGATTAATAATTTCAACAGTATCATTTATAGCACTTCAATAAAAATTGTCTAACAAAGCAAAAGCCCAATGGAAAATTGGTATCTTCATACATATCATTGAATAGCAAATGATGGAGACTATTTTTGTTAAAACAAACAATTTACTAACCACAATTATGACATATAATCCAAAGAATGCAGTAACCTCCTCATATTAATTCATTGTTCTTTTCCTTCGATAATCTATTGTGTTGACTGATTAAACAATAATTCAAATAGAGTGTCCCAGAAAAAACCACTTGGGCTCCCTCTTTGGACTCTGGGTGGTGGCTCTGAGCATTGCCAGCAATGGCCCAACTCACCCGACTTTGTGTCCTCTTTCAGGGACCTCACATTCCACACACAGTTTCACTAACAGTGGTCTGAAAACAGCGCAGAGCTGAGTGTTACATTTTGCTAGGGCCTTTTGAATATAGTGTCCCAATGAAGTGCTAGATAGTATATATGTAAGAATGAGGTGTTTTCTTTTTTTAAAAAATAATATCCTTTCAGAAATTTCTAACTATTTTGTAATTGCACAACTTAATCTGGTGGCAAAATCGTTGTTAAAAGTCTACATTTTTTATGTATATTAAAATTAAAGTTTATTTACTATCTTACAACCACTTTGCAGAAGTAGTAATGAAACAATAAATTCATTTAATATGGCATATAAAATTATTATTGCATGGTCTAACATCCTAGTGACTTAAGCTTTCTACTTCAGTCAAATAGACTCACTGCGACGTCCTGTTTTACTTTGTAAGGTAAAACTATACTGCCTCTGCACATCTGGGCCTCTCCTTGGCCTTTTTGGTTTTACTGCCCTGTATGTTGCAATGCTGGCTTTGTAATTTGGTTAAGGAACCTTGGGAAAATTCCTAAAAAATTTTAGCATGGGAATTCTATAAAAATAAAACAAAAAATTCTTCAGTGCCCTGTGAATAAAATACCTATTCTTCTTAAGTAATCACTTAACTATGTTTATTAAAATGAACAGTATTAGATAAAATTATTATTTGAAATCTGCGATCCTTTCAAATCACATTAATATTAAACCAGAAGATTTTTTTAAATTAATATTTTTCCATAAGATTTCTCTGTGGTATAAGGCAATCATTTTTTTAAAAAACCCTGGTAAATGTTTGGATTTTCAGCTCTAAAATTCTTTCCATTTATTACAGTATTATTTGATGCTCATGTTGACTGTATATACAAAGCTGGACAAAGGACAGGTCTGCTATACTATTCTTTTTTTTTTTTTCACCTGTAGGTTTTTTTATTGTTGTTCAGTTACAGTTGTCCCGCATTTTCCCCCATTGTTCACCCTACCCTGTCCTCCCCCACCCCCACAGTCAATCCTCCCTCATTGTCCATTCCCATGAATCCTCTATTCATGTTCCTTTGCTTCCCCCTTCCCCTTTTGTCCCTCCACCCCTCTCCCCAATGGTCACTATCAGTTTGTTCCTTATTTCCATGTCTCTGGTTCTATTTTGCTCATTTGTTTGTTTTGTTGATTAGGTTCCACTTATAGGTGAGATCATATGGTATTTGTCTTTGACTGCCTGGCTTATTAAAGTCTACATTAAAAAAAAAAAGAATTTCATTAAAAATACTATAAAAAAGACTAAACTACTTAAGGATAAATTTAACAAAAATGGTTTACATAGATTTCTCATTTTATTTTATTTATTTATTTTTTAATTTTTATTTATTTATTTTTAAAGATTTTATTTATTTATTTTTAGAGAGGGGATAAGGGAGGGAGAAAGAGCAATGTATGGTTGCCTCTCACATGGCCCTTACTGGGGATCTGGCCTGAAACCCAGGCATGTGCCCCGACTGGGAATTGAACCGGGACCCTCTGGTTCCAGCCCACGCTCAATCCACTGAGCTACACCAGCCGGGCAGATTTCTCATTTTAAAAGCATTTTCATATCCATTGTCTCATTGCTTTCACAATGAAGTTATAAATATATTTAACCTAATATTTTTATTATTCCCAAATTATGTATGAAGAAACTGGGATGCCAAGATGGTAAGTGACTTGTTCATAGTCTTACATCTATTAGGAATTTACTCCAAGTCTCAAACCCAGCTTCTCTGGTTACAATTACCAAGCTGTCTTCTTAGCTGTGAAAACTGGTATCTGGAGAAATTTTAGGCATTCCATCCATGGCCCATACTGCTCAGAAAAATCACACACCAATCTTAGATAGTAAGGCTAAGATCTTATTAAGAAATAAGACACCCAAATAGAAGCCTGCAGTACAAATAAATTTCTAAGTAATTTTGGTAAGCAATTATGATTAAAAGGGCTGCTTTGAAGAATGAAGGAAAAAGCCGGTGCCATTTGCTATCATGATGCCATTTGCTGAGCAGGCTATGACTTTGTTAAACATGACTGCCATTTTAATCTTCTGAGTTTATATCCCCAGGACTGGAAAATTACTGGAAAAGCAAGATCAAAACATGACTCCACAGCTGCAGGTGAAAGATACCATTGGAGCAAACTGTAACTTATGTAAAACCAACAGAAACTTCCTGTGTTGCAACATCCCTAAAAGCCCAGTGTCCACACAACAGCACCCCCACCCCTTTATAATCCAATATAAGCTCACAGTCCCAACCTTTTGCTGCTGGTATATCTCTCCACACTTAAGTCCCTTTCCTCCCTTGGCAAGCGAATAAAACTTTGCTTTCTGCATTTTCTTCTCATTGTGAATTGTTTCACAGCTTGCTTCACCAGCCACCTTAACATTTTGGTGGCTTGTATGGGTACATTCTCTCTTCCTCTCCTCCACCTCCTGAGACTTGCCACTGGGGGAGCAGTAGGCAGCAGAAGTTCATCCCAGGCTTACCCGCTAACTGTGTCTCTTGTGAGGTTTGGAGAGAGGATTCTAATCCTTTTCTGTCTCTCAGGATTCTGCAGACAGCCTCCTCCTCACCCCTTTACCTGGCCGGCAATTGGTAAGGCTCTCTGAATCTCAGGACAAAAACATTCACTTTGTCAAAAGTGATAGGTTGGCTGTCCCTCCCCCTCATGTTGGTGTCAGGAACCCTGGCACCAGGTCTATTACCCAGGGTTTCGGCCTCCTGGGCGCCTCCTGAACATTTCTTTGCTGTGTTCAGTCTGCTCTCATACTCAGGGATGCCTGACTATGGGACAGATCTTTGTGGTCTCAGTCTTCCCTTGGGCTCAAGAACACTCAACTCTGATGGCAGTTCTCTAGGTCATTTGAGCTAGGGATGCCCTCCTCAAGCCTTCCCTCTGCTACTTGTTCTCGTCCCTGGGATATCCTTCTCTTTTCTTTTTTGTAGTTCTCACCACGGGCAACACTCAGTCTACCCCACCCAAAGACTCCCCATTGGGATATTTATTTAAGAGCTTGAAGGCTGTGGGACTTACTGACCTCAAGCCCAAGCACTTGATTTTCTGGCACAATGTGGCCTGGCCCCAATACAAACTGGATGGCCAGGAAGTCTGGCCCATGGATGGATCTCTTAACTCCAATACTGTCCTCTAACTTGACCTGTACTGTCACCATCTTGAGAAATGGTTTGAGGTTCGTTATGTTCAGGCCTTTTTCACACTCTCTTGTCATCCTGACCTCTATGCCTCCTGTTGCATGCTCTTGCTTACCCCTCCTTCCCTTCCTCCTCCAACTTCCCAAGATTTGGATGATCGCCCACTCTCTGCACCTCCTCCTCTTCCTCCATGTACCCCTTCCACCCCTTCACCTGACTCTTTAACACCCCCTCCACCTCTTTTCCCTACTTCTCATACCTCTCACCCTGCCTCCCCTTCAGATTGGGTTTCTCCTGGTCATACCCATTCCAGCTATCCCTTTCAGGAAACCCCTAAGCCTGCGATCCAGCTCTCTGTCCATGAGGTTGCTGGATTGGAGGGCATTTTTTGGGTCCAGGCTCCCTATTCAATGTTAGATCTCTCCCAAATTGAGTTCAGACTCAGAAGTTTTTTTCAAATCTGGCTGACTTTACAAAGGAGTTTGAATACCTCACCCTCTCATATGACCTCTCCTGAACAGATATTCATATTACTTTTCTACAGGTACTAATTTAAGGGAGAGAGGCCATATTTGGGCCAAGGCACAGGAGTATGGGGATAAGTTGGAGGCAGCTTAATACTTTTTCCCCGACACTATGGCCATCCCTGACCAGGACCCCAAATGGGACTATCAGGCTAATTCCCCCGACTACTGTAAACAGGATCACATGTTCTCTTGCCTCACAGAGGGAATGAAGCAGGCCAAGACTGTTAACTATGACAAAGCTAAAGAAATCATTCAAGGGCCAGATGAGAATCCTGCTGTTTTCCTGCTGTTTTCTAGGCTTTCAGAGGCTTTTTACCTCTACACTAACCTGGACCCCTATTCTAGGGAAGGTCAGCCTATCCGAGTGATGCACATCATCTCCCAGTCAGCCCCTGAGATTCAGCACAAACCCCAAAAGCTAGAAAAGGGGACTCAGACCCACAATCAGAGTTAGTCAATCTGGCTTTCAAAGTCTTCAACATTCGTGATGAGGATAAACGAGAGAAGAAAAGGGAGTGTGGCCAACAGTGATCCTGAGAACAAAAAAAGGTTTTTCAAATGGCAGACTGAGCAATTGAGGGGGTTCTTCAGGGAGGGACTTACCTGAGGCCTCAACACAGCAGCAAGGGCAGCTATCAGTGGGACTGTGCCCATGTTGTAAAAAGACAGGGCACTGGAAGGGGGAGTGCCCTCTCCTTAAGGGAGGAGATCAAACTCCCCTTCTGGAACCGGCAGGCACTCCTAGAGGAGCTCCCTGCATACCCATGAATCTCCTAGCCTTTTTCAGACATCAGATTGACGGCTCTCATATCAGATCAGGCTCCAATTCACATCATTGAATTGGCTGAGCCTCAGTTAACTCTCTCTTTGCAGGTAAGCTAATCAATTTCTTACTCAATACCGGAGTCACTTACTCTGCTCTTCCTGAGTTTTCAGGTCCTTTCAGGACCTCCCTCTCCTATTTCCATCACAGGGGTCAAGGGAAGGCCTCAGGGCACTCTACAGCTGTCCTGCAAAACAGGCAGGCTCTAGACTTTCTAATGGCTAACCAGGGAGGGACCTGTGCTATACTTAATGAGGATTGCTGTTTTTTTATTAACCAATCTGGAAAATTCAAAACAACTTTCAAAATATCATTGACAAGGCCAGCAAGTTCTATAAAGAGAGGTCTCAGGAGGATTTGACTGGTGGGATTTTAAGGTTCTGGTTTCCCTGGCTAACTCCTTTCCTAGGACCTATAGCAGCTTTTTTCTTTATTCTCGCTTTTGGGCCACGTCTCCTCAAATACCTCATATCCTTCATTCACCAGAGCATCTGAGCTCTAGGACATTCCTTCCACAAATGACCTCTGGCTAGAGCTCTCACTTTTGGGGCTGTCTAAGTCCACCTTCTTCCTCTCAATGACCCATACAGGAACCCTCAGGTAGGGACAACTTTACACCAACAGGAAATAGCCATAACAAGATGAGACCTTCACCCATACTCCCCAGAATGGGTCTAATCATTAATAATAAAGTAATTTTTAAACCAGACGGGGTAGTGAAAGGACAAAGCTGGTGCCATTTGCTATTGTGGCACCATTTGCCGAGCAGGTCTATGACCTTGTTAAACATGACTGTCATTTTACTCTTCTGAGCTTATGTCCCCAGGACTGGAAGATTACTGGAAAAGCAAGATCAGAACATGACTAACCGCTCCCCACAGCCACAGGTGAAAGATACCATTGGAGCAAACTGCAGCCTATGTAAAACCAACCAAAACCTCCTGTGTTGCAATGCTCCGAAAAGCCCAGCATCCACACAACAGCAACCATCCCCCAAACTCTATTATCCAGTACAAGTCACAGTCCCAGCCTTTCGGTGCTGGTGTATGTCTCCATATGTAAGCCCATTTCCTCCCTTGGAAAGTGACTAAAACTTTGCTTCCTGCATTTTCTTCTTCTTGTGAATTGTTTCACAGCCCATATCACCAGCTGCCCCAACAAGCGACACTGAGTGTTCAACAGCCGCCAGTTGGCTTTCGGAAAATTATATGTAGAGGGGGAAATTCTATGAAATTTTTAGATAAAAACAATTGAACTTAAAAAATTTTAACAAAAAATAAGTACACTGAAATACACTGAAAACTATAAAACATCACTGAAAGAAAATAAAGGAGTAGGTAAGCAGAAAGACAGTCTTCAGAATTGGAAGACTTAATATTGTTAAGGCAACAAATCCTCAAATTTATTTACAGATTCAATGCAATCTCAAAAAACCATCTGTTTGTTTTTGAAGAAATTGACAAGCAGATCCTAAAAATCATATGGAAAGGTGAATGGCACAGAACAGCCAAAATGATTTTGAAAAAGAACAAAGTTGGAGGACTCACACTTCCCAATTTTAAAATTTACTACAAAGCTACAGTAAGTAGGACTGACATAGGGATAGGCATAGATCATTTAGAGTCTAGAAGTAAACCCATATACCAGGGCTGTCAAACACATTTTCACTGGGGGCCACATCAGCCTCACAGTTGCCTTTAAAGGGCTGAATGTAATTTAGGACTGTATAAATGTAACTACTCCTTAGCAGTTAAGTGAGAGCTCGGCGCTGCCTCCGGGTAGAGACAAGGTGCTGGGCTGGATTCAGCCCGCGGGCCTTGTGTTTGCCACCTGTGCCATATACCTCTCTATGATCAATTGATTTTTCTCTACAAGAGTGCCAACTGAATGGTGAAAGAATAGTCATTTCTCTTATTTTAAAGATTTTATTTATTTATTCTTAGAGAGAGGGGAAGGAAGGGAGAAAGAGAGGGAGAGAAATATCAATGTGTGGTTGCCTCCTGTGCACTCCCTACTTGGGACCTTGTCCACAACCCAGGCATGTGCCCTGACTGGGAATTGAACTGGTGACCCTGTGGTTTCACAGGCTGGCACTCAATCCACTGAGCCACACCAGCCAGGGCTCATTTTTCTTATTTCTTTGACCCATTAGTATGTTGTTAAATTTCCACATATTTATGAATTCTCAAAATTTATTGCTGTTACTGATTTCAAATTTTATTCCATTATAGCCATTCCAGTTCTCTTTGGGTTATTACTTGCATAATATATCTTTCCTGTCCTTTTACTTTAAACCTATTTGTGACTTTGAATTTCAAGTGTGTCTCTTGCCGCCAATAGAGAGCTGGATTATTATAAAAAACAAACCCATTAGGTCAATCTCTGCCTTTTAATTGGAGTGTTAAATCTTTTTACATTTAATGTAATTACTGATAAGATAGAATTTATGTCTGCCATCTTGATATTTGTTTTCAATTCTTTTTTGTTCCTCATTTTCTCTATTCTTTCTTTTGTGTTAAATAAACATAGGGTGGGGGGAAAGTAGGTTTACAGTTGTTTGGATGGAAAATAATACAATAATTAATAAATAATACTACAAGAATAAACTGTATTTCATGTACTCACAACTGCAAACCCACTTTTGCTCCATGCCATTTCAATTTCCTTGTCATTTCTTTTACTATATGTTTTAGATTATTTTCTTAGCGGTTGCCCTGGAAATTATAATTAACATATTAACTGACAACGATTTAGTTTGGGTTAACGCTAACTTAATTTCAGTAATATACAAATACTTCACTTGTTTATACTCCATTACATTCTTCCTCATTTGTTCTGTTGTTGTCATAGAAATGACATCTTTGTATAATTTGTGCCCATCAAACGATAATTATTGTTATATGTGTTATCTTTTAATCAGATAGAAGCTACAAATAAAAACTACATTTATATGTTTACATATTTACCTCAGTGGTTATCTTTATTGTTATTATTTCTTCATGAGGATTTGAGTTACAGTCTAGTGTCCTTTTAATTCAGCCATACTCCCTTTATGTACCCTGTATGGAAGGTCTGAGAATGACTAATTATCTCAGTTTTTGTTTACCTGTGAATTTCTTCATTCTCATCATTTTTATACATATTTATAATGGGTTTTGAAGTGTTTGTGAAATCTTGTATCTGGTTATTTCCATAGGCAGTTTCTAATGCCCTGTTGTGTTTTGTTTTCATGGTGTATGGATTATATTTTCCTGTTTCTTAAATGCCTCATAATTTTTGTTGGAAATTTTTCTGGCAGACCTCATAATTTTTTGTTGGAAACTAGATATTTTAGATAATATATTGTAGCAACTCTAGGTACTGGTCCCTCCCACCCCAACACATACATACTTCCATTTGTTATTTTTGCTTATTAATGACTGACTGTATTATTTTAGTGTCTATTTCCTCCCTCCCATAGGTGTTATGCTTCCGTTGTTGCCACTCAGGGAGGCTCAATTTGGGTATATCCACCTACCTCGGGATGACAGTGGTATTCTAGGACTATCTTTCTTTCTCTCCTCGGCCACGCCTAGCTGTTAAACTCCACTAATTGCTAGCTGATTGCTCCATTGTTTCCAACAATGCCCTAGGTCATAAATTGTTCTACAAATGAATCCAATCAAAGTGTGGCTCCTTTGAAGGAATGGTTCTTGAGGTTCAACCCCAGGAGAGCCTGGGATCATGTTCCTTTTATCTTATCCTTAATGTATATTCTTTAAAAGCTCATTACATAAGAACTATTGGGAAAATCTCTAAATTTTTGTATACCTTGTCTTCTTTCTTGAAAGTCAGTTTTGCTAGAATTACAATTTTATGCTGACAATTTTCTGTACTTTCAAAATATTAGATCACTACTTTCTGATTTCCATTGATATTGTTAAGAAATCCATTATAATTTCACAATTGTAAATAATCTGTCATTTTTCTGTGGCTACTTTTAAGAGCTTCTTACTTTGTCTAAGTGTGGTTTTATTTTTTAAATTTGCTTTCCTGCTTGATGATATACATTGTACTTTCTGCTGTTTTGGACCCTACTGTTTCTTTACATTTGGAGAATATTTGGCCTTTCTCTTTAAAATTTACCTCTCTATCATTTTTTACTTCTGGAACACCAGTTATGTGTATGTTAGACATTTTCATTTTAACTTCTAGATTGTTTAACCTCTCATATATTTTTACCCATTTGTCTCTCTTTTTTCTTTTTTGCATTCTGGGTAATTTTTTCAGCTCCATTTTAGAATTCACTAATTTTCTCCAATCTGCTGTTAAATCCATCAAATTATCATTGTTTTTGACAAATTTTCATTTCTCAAGGTTCTATTTTTTATCATACCTTCCCTACTCCTTTTATAGTATCTTATGCTTACCTACATTTATGATGTTTTATAATTATATTTGACTAATTATGCTATTACAGTTGTCCTGATTTTTCCACCTTTGACCCACCCTCCACCCAACAATTCCCACTCCCTCCAGCAATCCCCCCACCATTGTTCATGTCCATGGGTCATGTGTATAAGTTCTTTGGCTACTCCATTTCTTATAGTGTACCTTACATCCCCATGGTTTTTCTGTAACTACCTATTTGTACTTCTTAATCCCCTCACCTCTTTACTGATTCCCCCACAAACCCTTGCCATGTGGAACCATCGGAATACCCTCCATATCCATGATTCTGCCTCTGTTCGTGTTTGCTTATTTTGTTTTCTAGATTCAATTGTTGAAAGACATGTATTATTATTATTATTATTATTATTTGCTATTTTATTGTTCATAGTTTTGGTCTCCTTTTCTTAAATAAGTCCCTTTAACATTTCATATAACAATGGTTTGGCAATGATGAACTCTTCTAGCTTTTTCATGTCTGAGAAGCTCTTTATCTGCTCTTCGACTCTAAATGATAGCTATGCTGGATAGAGCAATCTTGGCTGTAGGTCCTTGACTTTGAATCCTTATGCCAATCCCTTCTAGCCTGAAAAGTTTCTTTTGAGAAATCAGCTGATAGTCTTATGGGAACTCCCCCATAGATAGCTCTCTGCTTTTTTGTTGTTGTTGTTAATATATTTTATTGATTAAGCTATTACAGTTGTCCCATTTCCCCCCCTTCATTCCCCTCTGCCCTGCACACCGGCTCCCACCCACATTCCCCCACTTTAGTTCATGTCTATGGGTCAAACATATAAGTTCTTTGGCTTCTACAGTTCCTATACTATTCTTAACCTCCCCCTCTCTATTTTCTACCTACCATTTATGCTACTTATTCTCTGTACCTTTTTCCTCTCTCTCCCCCTCCCACTCCCCCAGTGATAACCCTCCATGTGATCTCCATTTCTGTGGTTCTGTTCCTGTTCTAGTTGCTTGCTTTTGTTCTTGTTTAGGGTGTAGTTTTTAATAACTGTGAGTTTGCTGTCATTTTACTCTTCATATTTTTTTTATCTTCTTTTTCTTAGATAAGTCCTTTTAACATTTCATATAATAAGGGCTTGGTGATGATGAACTCCTTTAACTTGACCTTATCTTCGAAGCACTTTATCTGCCCTTCCATTCTAAATGAAAACTTTGCAGGATAGAGTAACCTTGGGTGTAGGTCCTTGCCTTTCATGACTTGGAATACTTCTTTCCAGCCCCTTCTTGCCTGCAAGGTCTCTTTTGAGAAATCAGCTGACAGTCTTCTGGGAACTCCTTTGTAGGTAACTGTCTCCTTTTCTCTTGCTGCTTCTAAGATTCTGTCCTTATTTTTAATCTTGGGTAATGTAATTATGATGTGCCTTGGTGTGCTCCTTCTTGGGTCCAACTTCTTTGTGACTTTCTGAGCTTCCTGGACTTCCTGGAAGTCTGTTTCCTTCACCAGATTAGGGAAGTTTTCCTTCATTATTTGTTCAAATAAGTTTTCAGTTTGTTGCTCTTCCTCTTCCCCTTCTGGTACCCCTATGATTCAGATGTTGGGACGTTTAAAGATGTCTTGGAGGTTCCTAAGCCTCTCCTCATTTCTTTTTTTGAATTCTTGATTCTTCATTCTTTTCTGGTTGAATGTTTCTTTCTTCCTTCTGGTCCACACCATTGATTTGAGTCCCAGTTTCCTTCCCATCACTATTGGTTCCCTGTTCATTTTCCTTCATTTCACTTTGCATAGCCTTCATTTTTTTATCTATTCTGTGACCAATTCTGTGAGCACCCTGAGTATCAATGTTTTTTTTTGGGGGGGTGTTAATTCTTTTAATTTTTTTTAATAATTACTTTATTGTTGTTCAATTACAGTTATTTGCATCCTCTCCCTTCCCCTCCTCCCTCCCCCTCCAACCCCACCCCCCTCCCCAGCCTCCCTCCTCCCCCTTGATTCTGTCCACGTGCCCTCCATAGTGATTCCTGAAAACCCTTCTCCCCTTTGTCTCCTCCCCCCTCCCCCCTGGCTATTGTTAGACTGTTCTTAATTTCAATGTCTCTGGTTATGTTCTGCTTGCTTTCTGCTTTTGTTGATTATGATCCAGTCAAAGGTGAGATCATAAGATATCTGTCCCTCACCGCCTGGCTTACTTCACTTAGCATAATGCTTTCCAGTTCCATCCATGCTGTTGCGAAGGGTATAAGCTCCTTCTTCCTTTCTGCTGCGTAGAATTCCATTGTGTAGATGTACCATAGTTTCTTGATCCATTCATTTGTAGATGGACACTTAGGTTGCTTCCAGCACTTGGCTATTGTGAATTGTGCTGCTATGAACATTGGAGTGCATAGTTTCTTTTGAATTGGTTTTTCAGGATTCTTAGGGTGTAATCCCAGTAGTGGAATTGCTGGGTTGAAAGGCAGTTCCATTTTCATTTTTTTGAGGAAGTTCCATACTGTTTTCCACAATGGCTGCACCAGTCTGCATTCCCACCAACAGTGCAGTAGGGTTCCCTTTTCTCCACATCCCCTCCAACAGTTATCTGTTGCTTTGTTAATGATGGCCATTCTGACTGGTGTGAGGTGGTACCTCATTGTAGTTTTAATTTGCATCTCTCTGATGGCTAATGATGTTGAACATCTTTTCATATGACTCTGGGCCCTCTGTATATCCTTTTTTGAAAAGTGTCTGTTCATGTCTTTTGCCCATTTTTTAATTGGGTTTTTTGTCTTCCTGGGGTGGAGTCGTATGAGTTTTTTATATATTTTGGAGATCAAACCCTTGTCTGAGGTATCATTAGCAAATATGTTTTCCCATACAGTTGGTTCTCTTTTTATTTTAATACTATTTTCTTTAGCCCCACAGAAGCTCTTTATTTTAATAAGGTCCCATTTGTTTATCCTTTCCTTTATGTCCCTAGCTCTAGGGGACATATCATTGAAGATGTTGCTGCGTGGAATGTCTGAGATTTTCCTACCGATGTTTTCCTCTAGAACTTTTATGGTGTCACGACTTACATTTAAGTCTTTTATCCACCTTGAATTTATTTTTGTGTATGGTGTAAGTTGGTGCTCAAGTTTCATCTTTTTGCATGTGGCCGTCCAGATTTCCCAACACCATTTGTTAAAGAGGCTATTTTTATTCCATTTCATGCTTCTGCCCCCTTTGTCAAAGATTAATTGCCCGTAGAGACTTGGGTTTATTTCTGGGCTCTCTATTCTGTTCCATTGGTCTATCTGTCTGTTTTTATGCCAGTACCAAGCTGTTTTGATTACAGTGGCCTTGTAATACAGTTTGATATCAGGAATTGTGATCCCCTCTGCTTTGCTCTTCTTTCTCAAAATTGCAGCTGATATTTGGGGTCGTTTATGGTTCCATATAAATTTTTGAAGTGTTTGTTCTATATCCATGAAATATGCCATTGGTACTTTGATAGGGATTGCATTGAATCTATAAATTGCTTTGGGGAGTATGGACATTTTGATGATGTTAATTCTTCCAATCCATGAGCATGGTATATGTTTCCATTTGTTTGTGTCTTCCATGATTTCTTTCTTTAGTGCTGTGTAGTTTTCTGAGTTCTGGTCTTTTACCTCCTTAGTTAGGTTTATTCCTAGGTATTTTTATGTGTGGGTTCTTTAAGAGGAACTGCTTGGGGCTCTAAAGATTTCTTCCACTGACTCGATCACTACTGGCATGTGCAGCCAGAAATTGTGGGGACTTACCTTCCTGACACTGGAACCCTGGGCTGGGGGGCCTGCTGTGGGGCTGGAATTCCTTGCTCCCAAGATATCCCTCCCCAATTTTTATCCACCACACATGGATATGGGATGAGCCTGTTCTGTGTCTCTGCCCCTCCTACCAATCTGGATGGATGTGGTTTCTTTAATTCTGTAGTTGTCAGACTTCCATTCAGCTTGATTGCTGATGTTTCTGACTGATGATTGTTCTGTATTTTAGTTGTAATTTTGATGTGGTTATGTGAGGAGGTAAGCAGTATCTGCGTATGCCACCATCTTGACTGGAAGTCTTGACTTCTTTTTTCCTACACTTAGTATATTATTCTATATTTGATAATTCTATTCTTTGATGTCCTTGGGGGTTGTGCTTCTGCCAATTCTCAGCTACAGTTTGTTGATTTTAGATTTGAGCTCCTATTGGTTGATCTGAGCTGAGATTGTTTTTCTCCAGAAAGGACTTGAATTTGTTTCTGCCAGGAGCCAAGGAGAGAATTGTTCTGTTTGTTTATTTTGCGTGTGTGTGTATGTTTTCTCACTTATCATCTGCCCTGCTGATTTCTCTTAACCTCCCAAGAGGTTGAAACAGGCTAGTAAGCTAGGGCAAGCAGAATAGGGAAACTGAAACAGATAGTTAGCCAAGCAATTACAGCCATCTAGTAAATCACAAAATCCTATCTTCTATAACCAAGGACAACTAAGAGTAAATGGTTTACACGTCTCCCCAGAGAGTAAATAGCTTAACTTACTGTACTTGGGGAGATAGAGGAAATCAAATTAGGTCCATTTGCGAACCACACCCAAGGACAGATAAAGTTAAGGAGATAAATCTCCCTCTGGTACATCAGCATAAAGCTGATGAATATCCCATTGAGATCCTCCCTAAGACCTCCCCTAATAAACCCCCGGCCTTTAAAAACCCACAAAACAAAGATCCTAGTGTACACTTCCCCATCCAATAGCTTGCCTGAGACTTTCCCTTCCCCATTCTCTTCCCCCACAGGCACACATCTCCCGAACTCTAAGGGCCCCTGTGAGACTTGCAACCAGGGAGCATTGGGCAGTGGCTGCTCATCCTGAGCTCACCCCCTAACGTTGTCCCCAAGAGCCACTCAGGGCCAGGTTCCCTTTCTGGTAACAAGTTCAGCTTTAAAAAGTATGTCTTTTGTCCAGGAACTAGTTGTTTTGTATCAGAAAGACTCTTCTGGAAATGAAGACCCCAATAAGTTCTCTAGTTGGGGGAAAGTTTTAATTGTTGAGTAAAATTAGATTTTTCAAGAGTAGGCTCTGTGTTTGATGGAAATAAGCTAGGTTTCTGGTCCAATAAGTGAAATCAACACTTAAACAAGGGGTTGATAATTTATGTTACAGGAGGATTGGCAGTGGAAACTTTTTAGTTGCTAAGTGCATCAAGAGTTCCATTTGTTCCATTTGTTCATTTCTGAACAGAGAAAACAAAAATGAAGCCAAAGCATTTTGAGTAACTATTAGAGATCAAACTGGACTAAAATCAAGTATCTGGAATGATTACAAAAATTGGTGGGGAAAACAAAATTTAACTGAACAAAACCTCCACTTTGCATACTTCCCAGGAGACACAATCAGTGTTTCACATTACACACACACACACACACACAAATGCTATAAACAAGTGTGTATTTGTTTTTTGCTTTGGCTATCACTACCATGTTTCTCTGGTCAGCTCCCTTTTCACTTTCTCCAATTATTTTTAACCTTTTCTTCCCTCTTCAGCCCTCAGAGCAAATCCTTTTTCCTTCCCTGTCACTCTCAGCAGATGGCACTGACCGCTTTTACACAAAGGATGTAGACATCTGCAGAGAGAACTGCTGCATCTCACATCACCAAAGCTTAACCCTCCCCTCATTGGCACTGATCCTTTTCTCTTAATTTTAAAAGACAACCTGCCCCCTCCTTGCTAACGCTACCTTTGTTCATTCTCACTTTCTCATCTTCATCCATGCTTATTCCTTATGTTCTCTCCCAGAAACACTTAAATTATGTTCATTCCAGAACTGTGGACAAAATAACCAAACCACTTTGTATCCCCCTATAGCTTTCCCATTACGAATCCTCTCTCTCCTCTGCTTCACAGCCAAATCTCAAGAGTTGTTCGGACCTAGTCTTCATTTCCTTACTTCTCATTCATTGCCCACCAATCTTGATTGTACCCCCAACACTCCAGTGAAATTTTTACCATGAATTTTCCATGTTTCCAAATCCAGCGGCATCTGTCTCTACTCTACTTGACTTCTCTACAGTGTTCAACAGTTTCAAGCACTCACAGTTCATGAATGCACTCTCTCACTACCCCCATACTTGTTCGGCCTTATTTTAGAATGTCAGTTATTAAAAGGGTCGACGAGCCCTGGCTGGTGTGGTTCTGTGGATTGAGTGCCAGCTTGCACACCAAAGTGTTGCCAGTTCAATTCCCAGTTAGGGCACATGCGTGGGTTGTGGGCCAGGACCCCAGTAGGGGGCGTGTGAGAGGCAACCACACATTGATGTTTCTCTCCTTCTCTTTCTCCCTCCCTCCCCCTCTCTCTAAAAATAAATAAAATATTTAAAAAGGGTCAATATTTCATTGAGTATCATTGTATTTCTCTTAAAACCACTCACTTGTTGTAAGATCATTACTTATAATAATTACCATTCATTTTAGTAATATATATATATATATTTTAGAGGAACATAGCTTATTTCTACTTTATACTTCAATGAAGACCTTAAATTGATTTAAAAAACCTGTATTTATAGATAGGTTATATTATTTCTGAATTTCATTTTAAATTAATAAAAATGGATTTTCAACATACTTGTTAGAAAAGGTTGGTGCTGGTCTGGTGGGATTGAATTTCTGCTCTAGTGGTTCCCACTTTCTCACTGTAAAGAGTCAGGGAAGTGGCCCAGTGCAAGCAAGCTTCTGTATTTCCAAGGGCCCACTTCACTGCTTTTGGAAAAGATTCAGCTCATCACATAGCTGAATGATAATTTGTCTAACTAATATGAGTTATTTTGGTTGTTCCTAGTTATGTGAGTTACCTGAATAGTGACTTTTCATCAAAATATTTTATCACTTCGTTTTGTGTGGGAAGATACAGAGTAGAAAAACAAACCTCTAAGCACAAGATTATTTTTCCCGTCAACAATTATTTTTAGTGAAATTGTTTTCTGGCCCTGGTTCTTTCTTTAGAACACCATTATCATGGGCTCAGAATGGCAAGGCCATCTTTTGGATTATTGTTCCCAAGAAAGGGCTTTTAGCCATTAGTATGCTTTCTGCACATGGGTTTCTTTTTTTTCACCTTGCACAGGAAGACAGTTCTGCCTGCTTCGGTGGAAAAGCTTGACTGCATGATGGGTGGTTTCTGGAGTTACTGATTTCCTGATGGACTCAGAGCCCATGTATGGGACCACCAGGGGGCATCCTCACAGGGAGCACAAAGTGCATGGCCTGGCCCCTGACTTTAACAAGGTGGTGCCCTGGCTCGTGTGGCTGTGGATTGAGTGCTGGCTGCGTACTGAAAGGTCACTGGTTGGATTCCTAGTCAGGTGCCTGGGTTGCTGGCCAGATCCACAGTTGGGGACATGTGAAAGGCAACCTATTGATGTATCTCTTGCACATCAATGTTCCTCTCCATCTTTCTCTCCCTCCCTTCCTCTCTTTAAAAAAAAGAAGAGAAAACAAGGCGTTTGCAGCCATATGGACAGTATGCAGAGTCAGAGCTCACCAGGACAGCCAGGGCACCAGGGTCCTGGGGAAGATTCATGGCAGGAGAGAGAGCTGTGTCCATTGGTTTGTGGGCTGCTGACTACACGCACCAGACCAAAAGGGTTCGTCTAAGTCCTGGTTACTCAGAGTGTCTACAGATCAACACCATCCATGTCACCTGGGAGCTGATTAGAAATGCATAGTCTCAGGCCTCATCCCAGACCAATGAATCAGAACCTGTGTGTGAATAAGAACCCTAAGTGCCTCACATGCACGTTATAGTTCTAGAAGCACTGCTGCTCTAACCTACATTCAAGGCTGCGGTCCTCAGACACAGCACAGACACTGCTCCCTCCAGGAAGCCTTCCAAGCCCCTCTGCCCCTCTGGGCAGTCCTTCCACATCCCCCTGCACTTTGTCACCTGGCTCTTGCAGGTTTCCTTACTGGCCTGTGGTTGTAGATCTGCACATCTGTTCTTTCTCAGAGGGGAGCTCTGGCCCAGATCATTCTGTGCTCACCTTGCATGCTGCCTAACTCCCAGCAAGCTCCAGTCACAAGGCTCATCAAGCCAATGAACGAACGAATGAGTGGGTGGGCAGGCAATTGACAGGACAGAATTAAAAGCCTGAAACTCACAGAAGGGTAGATGTTTATTTTTGCTGCTTCTTAGACAAGCTCTACAAGGTAAAAATTAGACTCTTTCAATGGCATACATTTTAAACATCAACCTCTGACGTGGCATTTAGGATTCCCAGAGCATGTTGGTTTAGGCACTTTTATACCCAGAGGCACATAGAATTTCCCAGGCTCTCAGGGAGTGATTAGCTCTCTTGGGGATGCTGTTATCAGCTACTTGGTGAGGAAGGGAAGAGCAGCTGCAGACACAAGTCAAGGCCAAGTCCATAGCCATCCCTACCTTTTACAAGCCGGTTATTCAGTTGGCAGGTGGGCAGGTCCTCTGTTGTCTGTTCCTTCCTGCCACCTACCTTGGCATCCTTTCCCTTCTGAGGAGCACCTGCAGCAGGATGTGGGTGTGGAGGGGAGGGTGCCTACTGGACTTTGCTCTGTCGGCATCTTTGGTATAAGGAATAATCCCAAGGCCCAGGGAGGCTCAAAGAAGGAAGGCGGCCAATACTGACTGGGGTTGGCGATCCTAGGTGGGTTCCAGCTGGCCACATTCTTCTCCCTGTTGCCTGTCATCAGGAAACTGCCGGGCCCTCATTTTGCCAAGCAAGGGCTGAAACCTCTGCTTCACCTGCCTCCTTTGCAGGGAGCCTTTTTAAGGCCACTCCATCAGGGCCAATTTAGAAGACAAGCACCTGCCACTCAGTGTTGGAGCAGCAGACGGGAAATATCTGCAGGAAGCAACAGCTTCATGGCACTGCCTTCCCTCCATCAGTCACTGGCTTAATGAGATATTCTTGCACTTGGCTTTTTGTCTCTTTTCACTGAAGGACCCTAATGCACTCCACAGATATGAACTCACGATGCCTCCCCCGGGAGGCAGGGGCATCCTCTCCCTGCAGCACCATCTGCTCAGCCTTTGTCCACTGGACTCTGTTCACCCTAACATGCCCTCTGGCCCAGGAGATCTAAGAAATATGAACGTGACCCACAGTCCCCCATTCAGAGTAGAGTTCATTGTGCATCTCACTGATGTCTTCCATCAGGATCTTACCCTCTTTGTGTTCAAGGTGCTTTTTCTGTGGAAATGACAGATGACCTTGTTCCACCGGGAGCTGGGGGGTGGGGGGCGGAGATCAGCGGAGAACACTTGTTCACAGGGGAAGTAAAAACAGTTTAGTATGAATCAGTGAGGAAGGTGTATGATTCAGAGGCACATGTCCTGTGGCCCTGGCTGTGGTCCAGCCTCGCATAGGCTTTGGGGCAGCAGAATTTCAAGTTTGTAGCTTTGGTGGAGAAGACACTCCCACCTATTTTGAAATGTAACCCTTCTTTAAGAGGAACTTGGACCAATGTGGTTTTCTGGGTGCTTGGAAGGCAGGCTCTCTGCCCTGTGGCAGCAGAGGGCATTTGAAGAGATCCCAGTGTTTTTCCACAGGACCGATTTAAGGAAGACAGCCAGTACTTCAGCCCCTGGGCGGGCTCGGGAAAGGCTCCCTGTGACTCTTCGTGCTCTGCCTTGCGTTCCCTTCCCCCGCACTGACTGTTAGAGGGCCTGCTCCTGGACACATTCACACCAACGGTATAAAAGTGAGAAGGCACAGTGGTCGAAAGAACGGTCATCACCAACTTAAAGGAAGCGAAGAAATTACACTTGTTCTTAAGATGGGGTTCATTAGTGGCTCCGGGAAGGAGGTGACTTCACACTCCCACAGGAGGACCAATTTGCAGCCGCAGTGGTGACTTCTGACTTTAAGGAAAAAAATCTCCCAGTTTAGGGAGGATTAGAGGGAGCAGCTTCAGCCCCAACCTCCCTCTATATGCCTGTACCTGGCAAAGGAAGGGCCTTCAATTGGTTGCCAGGGTACAGACACCAGGATTCCCTCCCCACCCACCCCCGCTCCACCCAAAGGTAGTTGGTCAGGGAAGGAGCTGCACCCCCTTTTCACTAGCGACTCTTCAGCTTGGTGCCAGATGGAGTCAGGCTCTAGGCTAAGCTCCTGTCTGCCCACCACCTTAGAGCCCCAACTCTGCAAAGGCCTTGGGAAAGTAGCAAAAGAGGAGTGGGAGGCACAGATAGATGGACTCCACCAAGGGACAAGCCCCTCATTGCCTTTTCTGTGCAAAAAGTGTGTGTATATCTCTGTAAGTGCCACAAGAATGTGAGCTGCTGTTCTAACATCTGGCACTTGCTTTTAAATCTACAAGTTGAAAGCTTAGGGACTCAACATTTTAGCTAAGTGAGTATAATTGCAAATCTTGATATATATATGAAATATATATGAACCTATATATCACACGCACATGCGTGTCATTTTGAATATTACTGAATACATAAGCATCCCAGGAATTCAGACCTCAAACCACCAATTTGTCCACAATTACACCATACTGCTCAATCAGGGAAAAAAAGTCCTGACAGGCTCAGGGCAGTGTCCTGCCTGCATCTGGTTTCCAAAACCAGGTGCAAGCTCCTCACACATGGCTTGTCTTCTGGGTCGAGGCATGGTCCATTGGCAGCGTGAACTTGACAGCGCTGTTCTTCTCCCAGCCCCTCCGGATCCTGGAGAGTCTGCGGCTTAAGCAGGGCAGGAAGAGCAGGACCTTGGCCAGAATGACGACGCAGGGCACCAGCAGTGTCAGTGTGAAGGTGGGAGGTAGGTAGAACTTGTAGCGGCTCTCCTCGAAGGCGCGGGTCCAGCCGTAGGTGAGCGTGTGCAGGGTGCTCAGCACTAGGGCCACAAAACCTAGTGTGGACTGCAGAAGAAAGAAGGCTGGAGTGAGGGCCAGGGGCCGACAGGCACAGTGATCCCACCACTGGGTCACTGCTTGCCCGCAGAGGGGAGGAAGGAATGTGACTAGCAGTCAGGGCTCTGGGTTCAAATCCCTGCCCTATCACTCACACGCTGCATGATCTTATCACTACCTAAACTCCCTGAGCCTCAGTTTCCCCAACGGAAAAACAGGAATAATGTTTCTACCCTTAAGGTATACAAAGATTGATTGATTCACGAGGATTCAATAAAATTACTGTTATTCATACCTTTGGTCGCTGAGAGTGGACTTCATTTTATTTTATTTGACTTTAAATAAGTTTATTTTTCAATTACAGCTGACATACAATATTATATTGGTTTCAGGTGTACAACCCAGTAACTAGACACTATACAACCCACTAAGTGACCACCCAGATAAATCCAATACCCACCTGACACCATACGCAGTTACAACAGTACTGACCACATTACCTATACTGCACATCCCATGACCGTTCCGTAGCTGCCAATTTGTACTTCCCAATCCCTTCACCTCTTTCACCCAGCCCCCCAAGCCCCCTCCCATTTTGCCAGAGGACTTTAGATGTTCAAAGACGTTTAAAAATATTTTAGCAGTTTTGTGTATGTTTTAGTGTATATTAGAGTAAACAAGTGCCTACCAGCATGCCGAAGTCTTCATTTCACAGATAATGTTTGGTCTAAGGCCAGATAAGAAAGGGAACTGATTTTAAGTTGATTTAAAGGTAAATGAAAAGTAAAAAATGTACTTGGCACCTGGACTTGGCTCACTGGGGCCTGGAGGCCGGGTGACCTGACACTGTGTGTAAAGCCCAGGACACCACACAGCAGCTCTTTGTGGGTGCTGGTCCCTCACCTCCTGCCCACGCACTGAGTCATGAATACCAGGCAGAACTTACTCTCCTGCCAGAAAGGAGCTTAATGACCATGGGGAGATCAAGACCTTTGCAAATCCTAACCAAAACAGTCCAGGCCAGGCTACAGTGTGGCACCCCACCCCTTGAGCCACACACGGGTCACTTCCAGCTGAGTCTAGCTCCTGGTCAAGTGCCTACACAGAAGTGTCTGTGGGAACCACACGTGAGAATAGCTGGGAAGTGCTGCTCTGTAACTCCAGCCCCGGGAACCTCTTGCATGTCAGGTTTCTTTTTCTTTTCTTTTCTTTAAATGAAAGGTTTATTTGCTCAGTACACCAAATAGGATGCAGGCACTATCGAGACAAATATACGGAAATAGGCAGATCAAAATAAAACAGTAATTTAGTTTAAATGAAGGGAAATCTCTCTAAATGACAACATACTCCCAAGAAGAATCTTTTAAGTTAATTATTTCAATAAAATAAAGGATATGGATTAAGTGGAAGTTAGCTTGTGAATTTTTCTTAAAAATAAAACCCCAACTCTATTAATCCATGCCACTTAAAAACACTAAAACTAAAATTTCCAAATAAGTGCAAAAGGAGATGAAGGGGTTAGTTACGTTTCTTGCTTGAACGGTCCAGAGGAAAATGGCCACTACCAATGCAGCGGGCAGACTGGCAACGCTGACTGACCTGGAGCTGCACTAAGCTTCCGTCTCCGTGCTCGTCACTGTGCTACACGCCCCCTATTGGTGTGTGTGGCACACTGTGGTCCATGATACGGTTTAATGTCAAGACAGATCCCAATTGTTACAGATACATACACAATCTGTTGCTTGTTTTGTTTCTAAATGTATATATATTTATACATACACATATAAATATACATATTTATATAACTATATAATTTATTTAATATATAAATATATAAACAAATATATAAACAGAAATATTTATATATGTTTATGCAAACAGATATATATGTATGTATGTATTTTTAAATATATATATTTCAAAAGCCAGTACACTACCACATACGAAGGTTTCTGATGAACTACAAAGGACATACTCTAGATTCTACCACTGGTGGTGGTCTTGACTGGTGCTGTGAACCTGGGAGAGTCACTCGGCCTCAGTGAGAATTGATTCCAAACATTAAAGTCAGACAGGTAGGAGTAGTGCTGTGTAGACCAGCATTCTCCAGATCCCAGAGAAGGCAGGCAGATGGAGAGGAGAGCGCACCAAGGCTTAGGGCTTTAGCGGGGCAGGGAGGAGAGGCATGGGCAAGTCTGACTGATTTTGTAAGCACCAAGGAGGAGCCACGGAGAGATCTGGGGCAGGAGAGACCTCTGTTTATTATGTAATGAATGGAAATAGTGATCCATTAAGCAGGGAACACAAGTGCACTTTCTCCAAGGACACAATGCAAAGGTTTCTTGAAATGTGGCAGCATGACGGAACCTCAGGGTCCTCTTTACAGGTCGGTTTTGAGTTTTCCACAGAGAAGCTGTAATTGGGCCTCTTGGATTTCCTTCCAGCCCAGCTTGTTAGCACTGAGCCAGGGGCTCAACTAAGAGACACTGTCTTGTTTGTGTTCCCCTCAGAATAGACGTTTAAGTGGGATTGGTTCTGCTACCGTGCCTCATTCTCCCTCCTCCCTAGTGTGGGGGGAGCTTTGCTGGTACCTGCTCCAGTACAAACATCAGGATGGTGAACCTCAGTAAGTGGAGGAACATGCTTTGGAAAAATAGCTTATAATGCTTTTAATAATATAATAATATAAACATTTTCTAATGGCTATTTGTTATAAGTTCATAGAAAGATTCCCAAGTACAATATTTTTGACTCCAAATAAAATACTAGCTGCCAAAGATCCCCAATCTCTGCCCTTCCTAGCCACCTCTGGCCATTCTTGGCTTTGTGACCATATCACGGATGTTTTCACCCCATCCTTAACAACTTCCCGGCTTAACCATAGCCAGTTGGGAAAAGCCATGGCTAGTTCTGTGCCACTACCCAGTTCCGTCATGTGTCATATTAAAATGGTCAGTCCCCAAATTGTGAACTCCTTGACTGTGAGTCACATGTAAACAAATCCTTGTCAATTTCAGATGAATCGATCAAAATTCCAGATCTCTTAGCAAGCTGTGAACAACACCAACCTTTTCTAAGTTCTGATCTATTGATATGGAAAAAGACTGGGTTTCCAAGCTCTGAGAAGATATTTGCAAATCATGTATCTGTCAAGGGATTAATATCCAGAATATGTAGAGACCTCTTAAACTCAACAAGAAAAAATCAACACAATTCAAAAACAGGCAAAGGAATTGAACAGAAATTTCTCCAGAGAAGATATGTAAATAAATGGCCAATAGCACATGAAGAGAGATGTTCAACATCACTAATCATTAGTGAAAGGCAAATCAAAACCACAATGAGATACCCATTAGGATGGCTACTATAAAAAACAACAGAAAGTTACAAGTGATGGCGAGGATGTGGAGAAACTGGAAACAAGAGCACTGTTGGAGGGAATGTAAAATGGTGCAGCCACTGTGGAAAACACCATGGCAGTTCCTCAAATAATAAAAATAGAATTGCCATGTGATCCAGCAATCTCACTTCTGGATAGATATCCAAAAGACTGAAAACAGTCTTCAGAGATAGGTGTACACCCACGTTCACAGCAGTGCTCTTCACAGCAGCTAAAATAGAGAAGTGCCTATTGACAGGTTAATATACATATTAAAGTATAATACATATTAGATATATATGAATATTATTAAGCCTTAAAAAAGAAAGGAAATTCTGACACATGTGAGACAAGCCAGTCACAAAAAGACAGACACTATATTATTCCATTTCTATGAGGCCGCTGAGGAATCAAAACCACAGAGACAGAAGTAGAATGGTGGCTGTCGGGGGCTGGGTGGGTGTGCGGGAGAACGGGACATTTTTATTTAATGGATACAGACTTTCAGTTTTGCAAGATAAAAAGAGTTCTGGAGATGGATGGTGGCGATGGTAGTACAACATTATGATTGTACTTAATGCCTTTGACTATATGGTTATATAGAAATGGTTAAGGTGATAACTTTTATGTTATGTGTATTTTACCCCAATAAAATAAATTGAGGGGGGGAAATAAGAAGGTCCCAGCATCAATCATCAGAAATTAGCCTCGAACAATCCTGACGACCGTCCTGACAGTCCCCAGCCAGCCGCCCAGCCCCAAACCCTCATTCCGCCTACTTGTGTGGATGTGTGGGGTTTGCTGAGATGGTTGGGAAGTGCCTTTTATCCATGAGAGTTTATTATAGTTTGAGACCATGGTTTTCAAATCTGGCTATACATTAAAATCACATAAGGAGGTTAATGCCCAAGGCCCGGACACCTAGAAAGAAGTTTGGTGATGATGTCAACGTGTAGTCAGGACAAAGAACCATTAATTTAGGAGATTCTCATCATGCAGCCCTTTTAGCTGCAGGTTAAGTCCTCATAGCTCCTCTGGCCAGGCCATTAGCTGGGGTGAAGCTGGACCTATCTGCTACTTTGACGAAGACCCACTAGGGGGCCTTGATGTGCCCACACTCCGCATTGTGGGGCTTCCCAGATGCTGCATCAATGAGAACCCACCCAGGCCTGGGATCCTAACCCTGGTGGCCCTACTGAGGCCTTAGCATCTCCCTTGGTGACGTGCCCGGGAGCCACTGTCCCCAGCACCTAAGTGGAAAGTGGATTGTGCTGGTGGGCATGTGGGACGTACACGGAGAGTGTGGAGCTGTTGTTCCGGTTCATGCATCCTCCTCCTTTTGCCGCCCCAAGTCCCATAGTGACAGATGGCAGGAAGCCCCATCCGGGGCAGAGTTCACAGAGAGTGCTGACAGCCAAAGGCCAGTCAGTAACCTAGGGACTTGTGACCTTCCAACCCAGTGAAAACCTGCATGATTCCAGCAAGTTTGTTTTCCTAAACTCTGTCTTCTTGGGAACAATTTAAAAATCCCAGAACAAGCACTGGCTGGTGTGGCTCAGCGGAGTGAGTGCCAGCCTGCAAACCAAAAGTCCCAGAACAGCCAAAGGAGGCCGAAAGAAAGAGGCATTCTCATGGGGCACTTAATCCCCACACTGCACAAGCTAGGGTCATTAAAAATAATAATTTTATGTTACATATTATATTATATTCTTTATTTTTCTTTTTAAATTATAGTTTACTTTCAATATTATTATGTATTAGTTTCAGGTATATAGCAGTGTGGTTAGACAATCATATATTGGTCCTCCCAATGTTTCCAGGACCCACCTGGCACCACACATAGCTATTACAATATCACTAACTATATTCCCTAAGCTGTACTTTACATCTCAGAGATCACTTTGTAACTACCTATCTGTACTTCTTTTTTTTTTTTTTTAAAGATTGTATTTATTTATTTTCAGAGAGAGGAGAAAGAGCAATGTATGGTTGCCTCTCACATGGCCCTCATTGGGGACCTGGCCTGCAACCCAGGCATGTGCCCCGACTGGGAATCGAACCAGGACCTTTTGGTTCCCAGCCCACGCTTAATCCACTGAGCTACACCAGCCGGGCCCAATCTGTACTTCTTAATCCCTTCACGACTTTTACCCAGTTCCCCAACTCCCTACCCTCTGGCAACCACCAGTACACTCTCTATGTCTATTGAGTCTGTTTCAATGTTGTTGGTTGGTTTTCTTTAGATTCCATATATAAGTGAAATCATGTGGTATTTGTCTAACTTATTTCATGTGAGGATGTGGAGAAAAAGGAAACTTCATGCACTGTTGGTGGAATGCAGACTGATGAAACCACTATGGAAAACAGTATGGAGTTTCCTTAACAAATTAAAAATAGAACTGCCTTATGACCCAGCAATTCCAGTTCTGGGTATTTATCTGAAGAAATCCAAAACACTCATTCGAAAGAATATATGCACCCCTATGTTCATTACAATGCTATTTAAAATAGCCAAGCTACGGAAGAAACCCAAGTGCCCATGAAGAGACAAGTGGATAAAAAGCTGTGGTACATATATGCTATGGACTATTACTGTCATAAAAAAGAATGAAATCTTACCATTTATGACAGCATGGATGGACCTAAAGGGTATTAGAGCCATTTTTATTGTAGGAAAGCTTGTTAGCAACAAAGCAGCAGCCCGATGGCGGGCGGTTCCTGCTGGTGCTCCATTGCTGTGGCGTCTGGGCCTGGACAAGCACCCTGAAGTCGGGGTGGAGCTGGTCTCTGTCATCATTTCTGGCCAGCGGCTGGAGTGGGTGAGGACACATGAAGTTCCTCTACCTGAGGTGCTAAGAGCTGAACTCTAATTTCTCTGACCAGGTGAGCTGCACCTACCTGGGTATTTTGTAATCTAACAATTTTTTCTCTCCCTTCTTTAAATTTTACTTTTTAATTACAGTTGACATTCAATATTGTTTTATGTTAGTTTCAGGTGTAGCTTAGTGGTTGGACTATTATATAATTTACAAACTGATCCCACTGATTTTTCAAGCACCCATCTAGCGCCATACATAGTTACTGCACTATTAATGGCTGTATCTCCTGTGCTGTACTTTACATCCAGTGACTATTTTGTAACTACTGATTTTTACTTCTTAATCTCTTCATTGTTTTCACCCCATCTCCCAACCAGCTCACCTCCAGCCACCACCAGTTTGTTTTCTGCATTTATGAGTCTGATTCTCTTCTGTTTGCTCTTTTATTTTTTCTTTAGATTCCAGATTTAGGTGAAATCATATGGGATTTTTCTTTCTCTGATTTATTTCACTTAGCATTATACACTCTAGGTCCATCTGTGTTGTTGCAAATGGTAAGATTTCCTTCTTTTTTAAGGCCCCATAATATTCCATTGTATATATGTACCACAACTTTTTAATCCACGATGGTCACTTGGGTTGCACTTCCATATACTGGCTATTGTAAACAGTGCTGCAATGAACAAAGGGGTGAACAGATCTTTCCAAATTAGTATTTTGCATTACTTTGATTAAATGCCCCAAAGTGGAACTGCTGGGTAGCAAGGTAGTTCCATTTCTAATTTTTTGAGGAGCCTCCATACTGTTTTCCAGAGTGGCTTCACCAATCTGCATTCCCACCAACGGGGCATGAGGGTTCCCCTTTCTAACCCTCCTTGCCAACACTTACTGTTTGTTGACATTGATGATAGCCATTCTAACAGGTAATGAGGTGATACCTCATTGTGTTTTCTTTTTCAATGTTTTCATTTATTGATGAGAGAGAGAGAGAAAGAATTTGTTGTTCCACTTATTTAAACACTCATTGGTTCATTCTTGTATGCGCCCTGACTAGAGATCAAACCTGCAACCATGGCATATTGGGAGGATGCTCTAACCAACTGGGCTACCAGGCCTGGTCCCTCATTGTGGTTTTAATTTACATCTCTCTGATGATTAGTGACATGGAGCATCTTTTCATGTGTCTGGTGGCCATCTGTGTGTCCTCTTTGGAGAAGTGTCTATTGAGGTCCTCAGCCCTCATTTTTACATTGTAGTGTTTTTTTTTTTAGGTGTTGATATATGAGTACTTTATAAATTGTGGATATTAACCCCTTATCAGATGTATCACTGGTGAATACGTTCTCTTCAGTGGGTTGTCTTTTCATTTTGTTGATGGTTTCTTTTGCTGTGCAAAAACTTCTTAGTTTGATGTAGTCCCATTTTTAAATCTTTCTTCTGTTTTCCTTGCCCGAGAATATATATCAGAAAAAAAACTGCTGCCCTGGCTGGAGTATATGGACTTTATTATGTTGAGGTGTGTACCCTCTATTCCCAATTTGCTGAGAGTTTTTACCATAAGTGCATATTGAATTTTGTCAAATGCTTTTTCTGCATCTGTTGATATAATCATGATTTTTATCCTTCATTTTGTTTATGTGGTGTAGTGATACACCGCATAATTAATTTGCAAATACTGAAAACTTGCATCCAGGATTAAATTCCATTTGATCATGGTGCGTAATCTTTGCAGCTGAATTCAATTTGCTAATGTTTTGTAGAGGAGTTTTGCATCTATGTTAATCAGGCATGCTGGCTTATAATCTTTCTTTCTTTCTTAAAAAGATTTTATGTATTTATTTTTGGAAAAGGGGGGCAGGAGGAAGGGAGGGAAACATCAATGCATGAGAGATATTTCCTCTCTCATGCACCCAACCAGGGACCTGGTCTCTAATCCAGGCATGTGCCCTGACCAGGACTTGAACCGGTGAACTTTTGGTTCGCAGGCCAGTGCTCAGTCTACTGAGCCACACCAGTCAGGGCTAATTTTCCTTTTTAAAAATGTAATGCCTTTGTCTTGTTTTGGAATCAGGGTAATGCTGGTCCTGTTAAATGAACTTGGGAGTCTTACCTCCCTTTGAATTTTTGGGAATAGTTTGAGAAGGGTAGGTGTTAAGTCTTCTTTGAATGTTTGGTAAAATTCACCAGTAAAGCCATCTAGTCCAGGACATTTGCCTGTTGAAAGTTTTTGAATTACTGATTAGATTTTGTTGGTTGTAATCAGTCTGTTCAAATTTTGTTTCTTTTTTCTTCAGTCTTAGAAGATTGTATGTTTTCAGGAATTTATCCTTATCTTCCTAATTGCCAGTTTGTTGGCATATTTCATATAATCCTTTGTATTTTCTTTATTTTCTTTATATATTTTAGAGAGGCAGGAAGGGAGGGAGAAAGAGGGGGAGAAACATCGACTGGTTGCCTCTCACACACCAACTGGGGACCTGGCCCACAACCCAGGCATGTGTCCTCAGTGGGAATTGAACCGGTGACCTTTCAGTCGCAGGCCGGTGCTCAATTCATTGAGCCACACCAGCCAGGGCAATCCTTTGTATTTCTGTGGTGTCATTTGTCATTTTCCTCTTTCATTCCTGGTTTTATTTATTTGGGTCCTCTCTTTTTTTCTTTATGAGTCTGGTTAAAGGTTTATCTTTTCAAAGAACCAGCCCTTGGTTTCATTGATCTTTCGTATTTTTTTATATTCTATTTTATTTATTTCTGTTATGATCTTTATTATTTCCTTCCTTCTAGTTACTTTGGACTTTTTTGTTGTTCTTCTTCAAATTCCTTTAAGTGTAAAGTCAGACTGGGTTTTTTTTTTTTTTTTGAGACTTTTGTTGTTTCTTGAGATAGGCCAGTATTGCTATGAATTTCCCTCTTAGGACTGCTTTCAGTGTCCCATAGATTTGGGGTTGTTGTGTTCTCACTTTCATTTGTTTCAAGAAATCTTTAGCTTTCTTCCTTGATCTCATTGTTAACACATTGTTTAGTAACATGTTATTTAGCCTCCATGTCTTTGTATGTTTTCCAGTTTTATTCTTGCTATTGATTTCTAGTTTCATATCATTATTGTCAGAGAAGATGCTTGATGTGATTTCAATCTTCTTAAATTTATTGATACTTGTTTTGTGTCCTAACATGTGTTCTGTCCTAGAAAATGTTCCACGTGCACTTGAAAAGAATACATTCTGTTGCTCTGGGGTGAGATGCTCTGAAGATATCAATTCCATCCACCCGATTTAGTGTGTCATTTAAGGCCATTGCTTCCTCATTGATTTTCTTTCTGGAAGATGTATCCATTGATGTCAATGGTGTGAAAGTTCCCTATTATGAGTATATTATTGTTGACCTCTCCCTTTATGTCTATCAATAGTTGCTTTATATAGGTGACCCTATATTGGATGTATAAATGGTTATATCCTCTTGGATTGATCCTTTTATCATTATGTAATGTCCTTTTTTGTCTCTTATTATAGCCTTTGTTTTAAAGTCTATTTTGTCTGATATAAGCATTGCTACTCCAGGGTTTTTCTTTTTTTATTTCTTTTTGCATGAAATATCTTTTTCCATCTCTTTTTTTAAAAAATATTTTATTTATTTATTTTTAGACAGAAGGGAAGGGAGGGATAAAGAGAGGGAGAGAAACATCAATGTGTGGTTGCCTCTCAAGTGGCCCCCACAGGGCACCTGGCCTGCAACCCAGGCATGTGCCCTGACTGGGAATTGAAATGGCGACCCTTTGGTTCGCATCCCGCGCTCAATCCACTGAGCTACACCAGCCAGGGCTCTTTTTCCATCTCTTTAATTTCAGTCTTGTATGTCTTCAATCTAAAGTGGGTCTCTTATACATATGGGTCTTGTTTTCTTATCCATTCAACTACTCTGTGTCTTTTGAAGTGGAGCATTTGATTTATTTGCATTTGAAGTGATTACTGATAGGTAAATAGTTGTTGCCATTTTACTCTTCATATTTATGTTCCTTTTTCCCTTCTTTTTGAAGAAGTCCCTTTAACATTTCTTATAACACTGCTTTAGTGGTGATGAATGCCTATAGTTTTTTGTTTTTTTAAAAAGATTCTATTTATTTATTTTTAGAGAGGGGAAGGGAGGGAGAAAGAGAAGGAAAGAAACATCGATGTGCGAGGCATACATCAATCAGTTAGTTGCCCCTTGCACGCCCCAAATTGGGGACCTGGCCCACATCCCAGGCATGTGCCCTCAGTAGGAATCAAACTGGTGACCTTTTGGTTCACAGGCCGGCACTCACTCCACTGAGCCACACCAGCCAGGGCAAAATACCCTCATTTTTAAAATTCTTTTTCCTTTTTCCTGCTCTGAGTGGGTGTTTCCTGCTACCTTGTCTTCCAAATTGCTGATTGATCCTCTGCTTCATTTAATCTGCTGTTGATTCTTTCTAGTGCATTCTTCATTTCGGTTTTTGTATTTTTCATTTCTGACTGGTTCTTTTTTATGGTTTCTATGTCTTTTTTATGCTTGCTGTCTCTTTGTTGAAATTCTCACTAAGTTTCTTGAGCATTGTTACAACAAGTGTTTTGAACTCTGTATCTGGTAGATTACTTGCCTCTATTTTGTTTAGTTCTTTTTCTGGAGTTTTTTCCTCTTCTTTCATTTGGACCATGTTTATTTGTCTCCTCATTTTCGCTGCCTATCTCTGTTTTTTTCTATGTATTAGGTATATCTGCTACATCTCCCAGTCTTGGCATGGTGGTCTTATGTAGCAGGTATCTTGTAGGACCCAGTGGTGCAGTCTCCCTGATCCCCTGAACTAGGTGTTCCAGGAGTGTCCCCTGTGTGTGTTATATATGCTCTCCTGTTGCAGTTGAGCCTTGAATGCTATTAGCACATCTGTGGGTGGGGCTGACTTTCAGGCTGGCTTGATGTGTGAGGATAGGCCATGACCACAATGTACAAGCTACTGTGCAGAAGCTGATCCTATGAAGTGGAATTTGCCCCTGCAGGTTCTGGTACCTGCTGAGACCTCCCTCCAGATGTGCTGCTTGTGGAGCAATCAGGTGGTGCTCTGTTGTGGTCTGAGGTCAGCTACCAGGTGTGTCAGTTCTGGGGCTTCTTGGGACCCCACTGTTTAATGGGGACCTTTGTAGCTAAGACATCCCTTTAGATTCTCAACTGCCACACATGGGTATGGGACCAGCCTGTTGTGTTTTCACCCCTCCTACTGGTCCTGACATGGCTTCTCCTTTATATCCTTAGTTAGATGACTTCTGTTCAGCTAGTCTTCAGATGGTTCTCCAGCTTGACTGTTATAATTTAATTGTAATTTTGATGGGGTCATGAGAGGATGTGAGTGCAGCTCCCATCTACTCCGCCACCGTGGACCCTCTCCTGCAATCTAATGATGTTTATGTGGCTTAATTAGGAACAGTTAGCACAGCACAAACCAAATCAAAACAATACCACCACCACCAAACAAACATAAACCCAAACTGAATACTTTAAAAATAGCTATTGAAATAAAAAGAGAAATATAAGCACAAGTCCCCTCTATAGAATTAATGTACTGTTTTGATGGCTTTCAGCTAAATAAATCATTAAAGACTCAGGAGTCAGGCCAGGCCCATTGACAACCACGGCATCTCCACAGCCAGTTTACTAAATGCCCTGGTGACACACTGCACCATGTGTGCCAGGGGGAGGAAATGGGGTCCAGCTTGCTCCTTGCTGGTAGCTCTAAGGTAGTTCGCGAAGATTGAACCTTACCTCAGAAGTCATACAGCCACTATTGGGCCATGTGACTTTTATATACCTTCAACTCATACACTTTACATGTCCTTAACTCAAATCCTACTGATGACCACAGGAGGTGGACACAGACATAAGGGAGGATACAGATGCTCTGAGAGGCTAAAATATTGTCTAATGGTGCAGGGCTGGAGAGTGGTGATCCTGGATGGAAACTCAAGTCTGCTGGCTCCAAACCTGTGTCCCCCCACAGAGACTGCCACAGATGGACTGCATCATGCACACCTATGAGTCACCCAAGAAGCTGGCAAAAACCTGACTCCAGAGCTATCCCAAGGCACCTCCAGGTATCTGAGTCTATAGGTCAAGAGAGCTCTGTGACTTCAAACTATTTTCCATGGTGGCTCAGAGGGAGAACCACATTTGACACTACTGCCCAGTACACAACCTGGCATATCACGTATGTATATGTAACTACCAAAATAACAGAGCTTAAAAAATATTTATCCTTACAACGTGATAAGCACTGTGATGTTTTCTTTTCCATTCTATTCTATTCATGTTTTAAAAAGCTGGCTGTAAGGACTTCCGCCAAGATGGAGGCGTAGGTGGACGCACTGCACCGCCGCTCACAACCAGAGAGTTTAAACAACGAACTCAATAGCGAAAAATAAACAACCAGAACGGACAGAATCGAACTGAAGGGAAGTCCGACACCCAGGAAGTTGGGGAGGACGTACATCCAGGCCGGTAAGCAGGGCAGAACCGAGCGGAGGAGCGGAGTGAGAGGCAGTTTGCCC
>PVJI01007253.1:0-79512 GCA_004026765.1 Micronycteris hirsuta | reverse complement strand
CATTTACTAACTTTGTGGCCTTGGGCAAGTGCAATATTTGCATATTCAAGGGTTGAATAAGCTAACGCATATGAAATCCATAACAGTTTCTGGACTATATTAAGTTATCTAAAAGCAAATAGGTTTTACCATTATTAACTAACCAAGTTCTAGATGCTGTAGAAGACTAGATTATGAAATTAATCACTCTTCTTAAGCAGAAGCCATTGCTACCATGGGGTCTTCAGAACATCATCCACCCACTCAAGCTGCTTTTAATATATGACTGTTAAACTGGCTGCAGCAATGTTAAAAGGTTACGTGAAAAATTAGAACTCTATCTTTTGGTACATTTCCTTTTTTTAAATAATTTTTTATTTTTCAATTACAGTTTACACACAATAATATATTAATTTCAGGTGTACAACATAGACACTTATAAAACTTAAAAATTGATTACCCCAGTAAATCTAGTACCTACCTGGCACCATACATAGTTATTACAATATTATTGACTATATTCCCTATGCTGTACTTTTTTTTTTTAAGATTTTATTCTTATTTACTTTTAGACAGAGGGGAAGGGAGGGAGAAAGAGAGGGAGAGAAACATCAATGTGTGGTTGCCTCTCATGCACCCCCCACTGGGGACCTGGCCTGCAACCCAGGCGTGTGCCCTGACTGGGAATTAACCAGCGACTCTTTGCTTCTCAGGCCAGCACTCAATCCACTGAGCCACACCAGCCAGGACTCTATGCTGTACTTACATCCCAGTGACTATTTTGTAACCACCAATTTGTACTTATTAATCCCTTCCCCTTTCTTATTTATTCCCTACTCCCTCCCATCTAGAAACCATCAAAGTGTTCTCTATATCTATGAGTCTATTTAAATTCTACTTGTTTGTGTATTTTGTTTCTTGGAATGTACATGTAAGTGAAATTAAACAGCATTTGTCTTTCTCTGTCTGACTTACTTCACTTAGCGTAATACCCTCTAAGTCCATCAGAGTTGTTGTAGATGGCAGGATTTGATTCTTTTTTATGGCTCTGTCACATTACAGTGTATGCATGCACCACTTCTTCTTTATGCATTTATCCATTGATGGACACCTAGGTTGCTTCCATAGCTTGGCTATTATAAATAATGCTGCAGTGAACATATGGATGCATATGTCTTTTCAAATTAGTGTTTTGGATTTCTCTGGAAAAAATACCGAGAAGTGGAATTGTTAGGCCCTTTGTCTCTTATCGTAGCCTTCTTTTTAAAGTCTCTTTTGTCTGGTATAATAAGTATTGCTACCCCAGGTTTTTTTTGTTTGTCACCATTTTCATGAAATAGCTTTTTCCATCCCTTTATTTTCAGTCTCTGTGTGGTTTTCAATCTGAAATGGGTCTCTAGTAGGCAGCAGATGTAAGGGTCTTGTTTTATTATCCATTCAGCCACCATATGTCTTTTGTTTGGAGCATTTAATCCATTTACATTTAATGTAATTATTGATAAATATGTAGTTATTGCCATTTTATTATTCATATCTTTTCTCTTTTTTCTTTTCCTTAAAGAGTTCCTTTAACATTTCATATAATAATGGTTTGGTGGTGATGAACTCCTTTAGCATTTTCTTATCCAGGAAGTCCTTTATCTGTTCTTCAACTCTAAATGATCACTTTGCTGTGTAGAGTAATCTTGGTTGTAAGTACTTCCTATTCATCACTTTGAATATTTCATACCAATCCCTTCTGGCCTGCAAAGTTTCTCTTGAGAAATAGCTGACACTCATGGGAGCTCCCTTGTAAATAACCAACTACTTTTCTCTTGCTGCTTTTAAGATTCTTTGTCTCTAAACTTTAGCATTTCAATTATGAAATGTCTAGGTGTGAGCCTCTTTGGGTTCATCATGTTTGGGACTCTAAATCCTGGGCTTATATTTCCTTCACTGGGTTAGGGAAGCTTTCTATCATTATCTTTTCAAATAGTTTTCAATCCCTTTCTCTCTCTTCACCTTCTGATACTCCTGTAATGTGAATGTTGTTATCCTTGAAGTTGTCTTAGAGGCCCTTTAAACTATCCTCATTTTTTAGGATTCTTTTTTTTTCCTGTTCTGATTTGCTTTGACTGCTACCTTCTCTCCCAAATTGCTGATTTAATCCCCTGCTTCATCTAACCTACTGTTGATTCCCTCTAATCTATTCTTCAGTTCAATTATTGTATTCTTCATGTCTGATTAGTTCTTTTTTATGTTTTCTATGTCCATTTTTATGTTTCCTGTCTCTTTGTTGACATTCTCACTTAGTCATCGAGCATCCTTATAACCAGCATTTTAAACTCTGTATCTAATAGATTGCTTACCTCCGTTTTGTTAAGTCCTTTTTTTGGAGTTTTGTTCTGTTCTTTTATTTGGGACATGTTTCTTTGTGTCCTCATTTTTGCTGCCTCCCTGTGTTTGTTTCTATGAATTGGGTAGAGCTGCTATAAGTCTCGGTCTTGGTAGAGCGACCTTTTTTATTAGGTGTCTTGTGGGGCCCGGTGGCATTCACCCTGGTCACCTGAGCTGGGTGCTCCAGGTGTGTTGTGTGTGTCCTCCTGTTGTTGTTGAGCTTTGATTCCTGTTTGCACATCATTGGGAGGGATTGACCCTTAGGCTGATTGGTGGTGAGAACTGGCCTTGACTACAGTGGAGGAGCTCTTATGCAGAAGGTGGCCCTACAGAGCAGGATTTGCTTCAGTAGAAGTCTAGTGTCTGCCAAGTCTGCCCATTGGATATATTGTTTGTGGAGGTGGTTGGGTGGTGCTCTGGTGTGGTCCGTAGCTGACCACCTGGTGTGTTAGTTCTGGAGCCTCTTGTCAGGAGCTCTGGTTCAGGCCAAGGTCAGCCACTGCTTGTTCCCTTCACCAAGGCCACTTGGTATGAGCTATGAGGTGATCTGAAAATGGTTGCCACTTGTTCTGGGCTTGGAGGTGCCTGAGAGAGGCTAAGCTGTGAACTGAGGCTGGCTACTACTAATGCTTGGCCGTGAACTGCTTAGTGAGAGGTATGTGGCATGTCAAGGCCAGATGCTACTTGTTTGGGGTTTGTGAACTTTTAAGAGATTTTAGGAAAGACCAGAGGATGATCCAAGTCAAGCCATATATATGAAAAAGCCACTGGAAATCACTTGGGTGGGCTTACTAGTTGGGTGAGTGTGGTCTCTGGGAATCACTTAGGCAGGTGAACAGTGTTAGCCATTTTGATGGAGACTCAGATAAGCTACCTGCATGCAGAGGGAGAACTCAGCAAAGAAACAATGGTCTCTGCCAGCACTTTTGTCTGGGAGAAAGCGGCCCCTCCAACCCTTGTGCTAAAGCCAGACAATTCAGTTCCTCCTTGTATGTCCCAGGTACCTTTTGAGCTTCTGCCTTACCACTGGAGCTTAGAGCAGGTGAATATGCCAGCAGGTAAGTCCATGTGCAGGCTGTTTAAAAGGAACAGCTCAGACTCCAGCAGCCCTTTCTTGTCTCAGCCACAATCTGGTTTTCACAGCCAGAAATCACGAGGACTTCTCTTCCTAACACTGGAACCCAGGTTAGGGAGCCTGGTGTGTGGCTCTGAAACCTCACTCCTCAGGCAGGACCTCCACATTTTATCCACTACACATGGGTGTTGGACCAGCCCAGTCCATGTCTCCATCCCTCCTCCAAGTCTCTCTGTGGCTTCTTCTGTATATCCTTAGTTACAGGAGTTCTGTTCAACCAGTCTTCAGGCGTTCTGAATGATTGTTGTTCTGCAGTTTAGTTGTAATTTTGACGTGGTCATGGAAGGAGGCAAGTATATTTACCTTCTTTGCCATCTTGACCAGAGCCTCTTTTCATACATTTTCAAGAGTAATAATAACTCTTAATTATTTTCTGAATATTAAAATAAATATTATATATTCTCCCAAATAACAAATTAGCTTAAGGCTAACAAAATCTAGTACATTACTATTTAATTTAATAATTAAGTTCAGTGAGTAGTTGAGTGTCGAGGTGGATTTGAAATAAAAGTTTGATTTAGCATGACTTTTAAAAATGTATTCCTGCACAATGGGACCATTTGGATCAGCATAGTATTTTAAGCTGCAAAGCACACAACACCCCACCACCAGCTGCTTCACAAAAAGAGGCATTTCCCCTCACCATACCAAGTGTCATGAGGTAGGTTTTGCTGGCATCAGCTCAGAACCTGAGGACTTCAGGTGCCAGGTCTGTGGGAGTCTCGTGACCTCCGCCTTCAGGATTGCAGGACGTCTGTCTGCAGGATCTGGCACCACGCACTCACACAAACATGTTCAAAGGCAGGGAGGAAGCAGGGTGCTGTGGGGGTGAAGAGTTTTATCAGTCTCCTTCTCAGGGAGGAAAGCATCTTTTTCTGAATCTCCCAGAAACAGAAGATTTCCTTTAGTTACATTAACCAGAATTGGTTTCATTGGTTTCATGCCCACCCCTTCAGTCCAGACTATCCCAGACCTACCTTTCTTAGATCAAGGCTCTCCACCAGGTAGTTGAACAAAACTGTCTGTTGTGCTACATAGCGGTTGTGAGTGGACATGCATTTGCAGGTGTGGGGGTCAGAGGAGGTGGATGGAGGGAAAGGTGTGGCGTAGAATGGCTTTGGTAATTCAGTGAACAGTGTCTGCTTGCCTTAAATTAGTCATTTAAGTAATATCTGGAATTCTTCATTTAATCAGAGAAATCTTCAGACCCAAGCTATGTTAAAGTCAGTTGCCTGGTCATAAATACATACTTTTGAACAGAGTTCAGCCCTTGTATGATATCAACCAGTAGCCAAAAAGGTGAGGTAAATATGGTGACAGATTTTTATTTTTATTTTTATTTTTTTATTGATTGTTGTTCAGTTACAGTTGTCCTGCCTTTTTCACGATTGTTCACCCCTACCCCGTCCTCCCCCAACTCCCACAGTCAATTCCTCCCCATTTTCCATGCCTATGAATCCTCTGTTCGTGTTCCTTTGCTTGCCCCTTCCTCTTCTTTCCCCCATTGTACCCCTAACCCTCCCCTCTGGTCAGTATCTTGGTTCTTTATTTCCAAGTCTCTTTTTTGCTCATATGTTCATTTTGTTGATTACATTCCACTTACAGGTGAGATCATATGGTATTTGTCTTTTCACCATCTGGCTTATTTCACTTAGCATAATGCTCTCCAGTTCCATCCATGCTGTCTGTGAAGGGTAGGAGCTCCTTCTTTCTCTCTGCTGCATAGTATTCCATTGTGTAAATATACCAGTTTTTTGATACACTCATTTACTGATGGGCGCTTAGGTTGCTTCCAGCACTTGGCTATTGTAAATAATGCTGCTATGGGTGATTCAGGATTCTTAGGGTAAAGTCCCAGCAGTGGAATCACTGGATCAAAAGGCAGGTCCGTCTTTAGTTTTTGAGGAAGTTGCATACTATTTCCACAGTGGCTGCACTAGTCTGCACTGCCATCAACAGTGCACTAGGGTTCCCTTTTCTCCACAACCTCGCCAGCACGTGTTGTTTGTTGATTTGTTTATGATGGCTATCTGACCAGTGTGAAGTAGTATCTCATTGCAGTGTTAATTTGCATCTCTCTGATGGCTAGTGATGTTGAACATTTTTTTCATGTATCTATGGGCCCTCATGTATGTCCTCCTTGGAGAAGTGTCTGTTCAGGTCATTTGCCCATGTTTTTTATTTTTCAATTTATTTATTTATTTATTTTGTGTGAAGAAAGGCCCTCCTTGGGCATAGGCCTGGTGGGTGTGGCAGTGTGAGGTGGGGGCAGTTTGGGAGGGGTGACTGTGCTGCTTACGTAATGTGAGATTTCAGGGGGGGCCACTGAAGGGCTGTAAATAAAGAAGTGACATGACCTAATTCCATTTTTAAAGTATCTCTGTCTGCTATTGATAGGGGGACTCAAGAGTTAAAAATTATAGTTGGTACATTAGATAGGCTTACGTGACTAATGAATGTGGAAAGCTGTTGCTCCAGGAACTGGAATGCGTGACTCTAGGAGGCTGACAAGCAATTCAGCCTTTGTGCCCCAGGGGGTCTGCAAGCCGTGGAGATGGTATCTGAGCCAGTGTGCTCCCCCTTTGCCTATTTTGTAATTGAATTGTTTGTCTTCCTGGACTGGAATAGTGTGAGTTCTTCATATATTTTGGAGGTCAAACCCTTGTCTGAGGTATCATTGACAAATATGTTTTCTCATACAGTTGATTCCCTTTCCATTTCGTTGATGTTTTCTTCAGCTGCACAGAAGCTTTTTAGTTTGATGTAGTCCCATTTGTTTATTCCTTTCTTTATATCCCTTGCTCTAGGGGTGTATCAGTGAAAATATTGCTGTGTGGGATATCTGAAATTTTCCTGCCTATGTTCTCCTCTAGGAAACACATTTTCCTTTTATGGTGTTGCAACTTGTATTTAAGTCTTTTATCCACCTTGAGTTTATTTTTGTGTATGGTATAAGTTGTTGGTCAAGTTTCGATTTTTTGCATGTAGCTGTCCGAATCTCCCAACACCATTTGTTTAAAAAGCTATTTTACTCCATTTTATGTTCTTGCCTGCTTTGTCAAATAGTAATTGACCATAGAGACATGGGTTTATTTCTGGGCTCTCTATTCTGTTCCATTGGTCTATGTATCTATTCTCATGCCAGTACCAGACTGTTTTGATTACAGTGGCCTTGTAATATAGTTTGATATCAGGTATTGTGATCCCTTCTACTTTGTTCTCCTTTCTCAAAATTGCTGAGTCTATTCGGGGTTGTTTATGATTTCATATAAATTTTTTGAAATGTTTATTCTGTAACTGTGAAATATGTCATTGATATTTTGATTGAGATTGTGTTGAATCTACAGATTCCTTTGGGTGCTGTGGACATTTTGATGATATCAGTACTTCTAATCCATGAACATGGTATATGCTTCCATTTATTTGTGTCTTCCTTAATTTCTTTCTTCAGTGTTGTGTACTTTTCTGAGTACAGGTCTTTTATCTCCTTGGTTAGGTTTATTCCTAGGTACTTTATTTTTCTTGTTGCTCTAGTAAATGGAATTTTTTCCCTAGTTTCTGTTTTCTTATCTGATCACTGTGGCTAGGATTTCCAATACTATATTGAATAGAAGTGGTGAAAACAGACATCTTTATCTTGTTCCTGATCTCAGTGGGAAAGCTTTTAGTTTTTGTCCATTGAGTATGATGTTGGCTGTAGGTTTCTCATATATGGTCTTTATTATGTTGAGGTATGCTCCTTCTACTCCCACTTTGCTGTGTTTTTATCATAAATGAGGACTGTATTTTATCAAATGCTTTTTCCACATCTATTGATATGATAGTAAATTCTAAAAAAAAACCCACAAACTACAAATTTCTTTTTATCAGCAGAGTTCTGTAAATTTTAAGGAAGCTAGCATTTTAGCTAGGGAAATTAAATCAATACAGGTGAACATGCCACAGATCCAGATGTACCGTGTGGATCTTATCACCCAAAATATGAAAATATTTAGTGTTATTTTTTGCTTCATTAATTCAAAAATCCTTTTATGAATACGTATATGCAAAACCATATGAGGTCTTTTATGTACAGGTGAACAATGATTTCTTCCAGAACTGATGTTTAAGAATTTATCCAAGGTTTCTCCTTAGCCTACTTATTGCTCCATTATGTCTGAACCTTTCCATTTCATATAAGGAGCTGCAGGTCTGTATCTCATGCTGACACTTGAGATAATATGCCTCCTTCAACAACATCAAGTGAATATAAAATATGATTCAGCTACATTTTTGTTTTAAATGTGTTTGTTTTTAATTTTGGACTGTTAAAAACAAAAGGGAAAGAAGCTCTGTTCTAAATCAAGCCCTTGTGTTCCGCCTCCCTGTCTCTAGTTCAGAGGTCAGATGCCCTCTCCCTGCGACCCCACGTGCAAGACAGTCGGCTGGGCTGTGGCCGTCTGGCACCAGCTCAACTCCTGCCTGACCCGCTTGGGCACACCTGAAGCACTTCTTGGGCCAAAGTATTTCCTGTCTTGCCCTGTCGTCCCAGGACATGCCCAAGTGACAGTGAAGTAAGTATCATTTTCTTTATTTGCTTTTTTAAAATAGAGCCATGGCCAGCTTGGGTTTCTTTTTGAGAGTGGGAATGCTGACAGCCACCTCCTGTCATCAGGAAAACCATGACTTGTCTGTTGGGTAACTCTTAAGGAGGTTTTACTAAGTAAAAAGCAGTTGCTTTTACTAAGAACTACATAGCAGTTTCCCTCTTTTACAAAACTCGCATCAGAATCATGCGTGACTGGCTGTGTGATGTCTCCTGGGAAGGCTCATATGAGAAATTTGGTCAAGTATCCCGTAACCAAAACCTTATATTCTATTGGTGATTTCAAAACTTCCTTCTATATTAATGAGACTTACGTACTTACGATGCTTTTCTTTGTAGCAGCTTATGAGAACAGACATATAAACAATATAGTTAATGAATTAGAAAATCAGGAGGAAATTGAAAGGTAGAAAAAAAATTGTCACAACCCAGCTTAGTAAGGGTTCTGTGATTAGCTGTTAGCTTTTACTCTGTGATTTCTGGCATCCTGGGAAGAAATCCATTTTGGAAAGTGGAATACAAATAATGTACCTTCTTTATTGTCAGACAAACTGTCAATTTAATTACAGGTAATTGGGAGTGGGGAGGAAGAATCACTGTGTTAAAATATACGTGGCATTCTCTTACTAAAGAGCAGAAACACATTTATGCATGTAATTATACCCTCTTTAAAATCAGTATTACAATTACGTTAAGCCTTTTCACACCCAGAGCCTCAAGATTTTTCGGATCCAGTGTTGGCCTGTCCTGTCAGGAGCACAGTCGTTGTAGAGAACTGTAGAGGCTCTGAGATTTGTACTCTGTTTGCAAGCTAACAAGTTCAGGGTGCTGGGTCAGAGGCCAAGGACTTCATCACTCGCATCACAGCCCCAGCCTGGACTTCACATTTCATTGGTTCCCCTGGGTGATGTGCAGTGACCCAGGTGGATGCTGGATTTGCACCAATAGCTGCAGACCTCAAGCTTGGGAATCCCCAGGCTCCTAAAGGTACTGTTGCCAGATCTGCCCACCGTTTGCCCTGGAAGGAGACATTACTTTCACTGTCCTGGCCAGAAAACAAACCTGCCCTGTGCTCCAGAAAGAGACACTAGGTCCATCTTCAAGGCTGTGTGCTCTGCTGACATCCTTGAAAAGCTAGTCTGGAGCAAATGCTGACACACGGTGTGCAGGTGTGTCACGAAGAATTGTCTCCCAACAGCCATATTAAGGAACTATTTTTTTTTAAACAAAGCTTATCATTTTTACCCCTTTAGCACTTTCAGAGTAACTGTGCAAGTTTGACTCACATGGTAGAATACCAGATTTTTTTTATATTCTCTATTGTAGTTTCTTTTTTTCTTGAATTACATATCATTAAACAGTAATGAAGAAGTTTATGATAGATACTTGATATGTGGGTAAGTTTTAACAGTGTTTTTTTTAACATGCAATTTTTTAAGATTTTATTTTTTTTATTTTTTATTTTTTTATTTTTTTATTTTAAAAAGCCAATTTTTTTAATTTAATTTTATTTTTTTTAATATTTTATTTATTTTTAGAGAGAGGGGAAGGGAGGGAGAAAGAGAGGGAGAGAAACAGCAGTGCATGGTTGCCTCTCACATGGCCTCCACTGGGGACCTGGCCTGCAACCCAGGCATGTGCCCTGACTGGGAATCGAACTGGGACCCCTTGGTTCCCAGCCCGGCTCAATCCACTGAGCTACACCAGCCAAGGCTTTATTTGTTTTTTTAGACAGAAGGAAGGGGAGGGAAAAAGGACGAGAAACATCAATGTGTGGTTGCCTTTCACATGCCCCCTACTGCCCCCTTGTCCCCCAACTCCCAACCCTTTGGTTCACAGGCCAGCCCTCAGTCCACTGAGCCACACCAGCCGGGACAAGTTTTAATGGTCATAAAAGGCTTATGCCACTACCTAATAGCTTTGAAAACTTTCCTATTCTGGGAGATGTGGTTTTGTCTCTATAACCTTAATCGCGTTAACTGTTTTTTAATGTTACAACAAAATGTAATTTTATAAGGAATTTTAATTGGTATTGGGTACTCCAAACCTGAGCTTAAGTTCCACTGCTACAGTTAGCTATTAGTGCAAAGGCCCGCCTGAGGCTCATTGACCTGTCCCCTCACTGCAGGGCTAAACCTCACTGAGCCCTCGCCTTGGGGCAATGTTTAATTTGCCAGTGATTCTTAGATGTATCCCAATTTTAGAATGATTAAAATACGTGTTTCTTATTAAGGAAATAAGGCAAATAAGTTTAAGCTATTGAAACACAAACTTTCAGGAGACCTTTTTTTCCAGACTACTTCTGTCTGTAGATTTACCTTTCTTTCCATGTCTTTTTTTAACAAATTTTGTTAAATTTATTGAGGTGATTTTGGTTAATAAAATTATATAGGTTTCAAGTGTACAATTTTATAATACATGATCTATATATTGCATTGTGTGTTTACCACCCAAAGTGAAATATCTTTCCATGTATTTTATTCTGCATTCATCCAACACACACTCAAGCACTGATTTCTGCTCTCAAGGATCATATAAAGCAAAAGGAGAGGGATGTGTAAACAATTTCATTTGAAGGAGATTGTATTTTTGAGGCAAAGTCAGACTACTTTGTGGTTGGATAATTATACCTGTTCCAGAGCTACTTGGAAAAAATAAGCATATCTTTAGAAACACATGTTTTTCCTACGGTCTTCAAATTGTACTTTTGGAGAGTTGTCTGTAATTCCTGAGAGGCCCGGTCCTAACTGTCTGCCCCTCTCTTGCAAGGTGGATGTGTAAACTATGGAATGCTGTCATTGCACCCAGAGTTCAAGAAGCAATATTGGCAAGAGCCTCTGTGAAAAGACACCCTAGCCTTGTGCAAACAACTGCTAAAAAGCACCCTAGCCAAGGACAGCAGGCTGTAGTTAAAGCTGCTCTCAGCATCTTGCTCAATAAAGCTGTTCTGCGTGGCTGTCCCCTCCAGAGAGCAGGTATGTGGGTTCGTGCTGGGAGGAGAGGGAAGTTGCGCTCATACATAAAGCTTGTTTAAATTTGTTATTAGGGAGCTCTGGTTTTTCTCTTTGTAACTAGAGAAATTATCTCAGCATTAATGAATATTTCATACCATTGCTCCAGAGCTGTCTCTCTGTTTCATAATTACTGGCTAAATGTTTAAATTTGAGACCTACAGGTAAAGTGTGCTGGTTCACAAAATTTCTGCTCGGTACTAAGCAGGCCTATGGTTTTGAAGAGTCTCCTTTGAGAATTGGAAATGTGCATTTTGCTTGACACCATGAAAATGCATTATCACTGCCTTCTTTTTGGCAAAGCATGATTTGTGTTGTTTCAGAGCTGGACCAGCATACAGCTGATTTCAAAGGAGGAAGTTTCCCTTTATGCATAGTTTCAAGTTACAACAGTTGCAGCAAGAAGAAAGGAGAGAGCGGTGCCTGGAGAAAGGTGAGCACTAGTCCTCGCAAGAAGTCTGGCCCTTTGTCTTCACCCGCCTGGAACCAGCCAGTCCTGAGTGAGAGAGGTAAGGGGGCTGTCCTGCCACCTGGAGGCACCTGGGCACTCAAGATCTAGTTTCTCAATGCAAATGTGCTTTTCTTTTCTTTTTTTTTCACTATACATTCAATAAAATTCTGAGTATCTCAAAGCACATTTTCATGGAATAAAAGTACAAGTACTTTTACATACACTTCCAAAAATATTTGGGAGCTCCCTAACTGAAAATAATTTTTCATACTAGAATTCTGATGTTAAATTTATCTTTACCATGTTAATGGTCTTTTTAAAATTAATTTGATATTTGTGGTGTCCACAATTAAATTTTTGTAATTCAACAATTGCACTTTGATGTATTACTTTCCTTTTATGTGCCGTCCTTCAGCCAACCTTAAATTTTTAAAGGCGTGTGTACAGACATATTTGATACCAGCTGAGGCCTTTATCAGTGAATCCGTTTTACATATTTCTTTTTCATATATAATGTGTACCATTTGCCAGGTACCACTCTAGGCAACGGAAAAAAAGCACTAAAAGCAGCAACAATCCCCGCCCTCATAGAGTTTGCATTCTAATGAATCATTAAACAGAATCTGTATAATGGGATGTCATTTATAAAAAAGAAATACATAAGTTTTCATTTTAACAAAGGAGATATGACACATCTATCTTTGGTATTAGACCTATTTCTTTTGGCTTTGATAATAGGATAATCAATAATTATACAAATTATAAATGTCCTTCCTAAAGGAAATCTATATTTGAGTAAGAATGAGAAGATGTGCCAACATCATATGCATGGCGGATTTATGATATATGTAATTAATTTTAGGCCTTAAGGAGCCACCTCCAACTGCTTTTTCTTGCATCAGATATGCCAAGTGTGCAGAGGTGGCGTTGCTACATAGGAGGATATGATGCCTGAGATTTCAGAACATAAAACATTTTGTTCATTAATACTCACACTTTAGCTTGTATTTTGTTAATTTTTAATAAAAATTTATATGGTTTTTAACCATGGTATTAATCCATGCTGGGGTTTTGTAATTACCTCACATGTGTGTTAGTAAATTATGACTGACCGATTATGACTAATCATTTTATATTAGTTTGAGGTGTACAGCCCAGTGGTTAAACATTTATATGACTTACAAAGTGATCCCCTCGGTAAGTCTAGTACCCACCTGGCACAATACGAAGTTATTACACTATTATTGACTATATTCCAAATGCTGTACTTTATATCCCTCTGGAAAAATAATGAAGTTTAAAATATCTTCTCAAATATCACATTATGTGGAAATTTTAAGACAAGATACATATACATTCATTAACTGATGATCTAGTAGACCAGGGGTCTATTTATTAGGACCACAGCTGTACCCATTCATTTATGTGTTACTGTCTGTTAGTTTTTATGGAGATATAATTGACACATAACATTGAATAAGTTTAAACTGTACAACATAATGATTTCAGATATATATACACACACATATATATAACACAAAATGATTACAATAATAATTTTAGTCAATATCTACCCCTTCACATAGTTACAAACTTTTTTTGTAATGACAACTTTTAAGATTTACTCTCTTAGCAACTTTGAGTTATATTATACAGTATTTTTTTTAAGATTTTATTTACTTTTAGAGAGAGGGGAAGGGAAAGAGAAAGAAAGGGAGAGAAGCATTAATGTGTGGTTGCCTTTCGCACACTCCCCGCTAGGGACCTGGCCTGCAACCAAAGCACGTGCCCTGACTGGGAATCGAACCAGCAACCCTTTGGTTTGCAGGTCCGCTCTCAATCCACTGAGCTACACCAGCCAGGGCTACATTACAGAATTATTAACTGTAGTCATCCTGTTGTATATTAATGTCCAGGACTTATTTATCTTATATCTGGAAGTTGTACCTTTTAGCCAGCTGTACCCAATTTCCCCACCCCACTCCATCCTCTGGTAATCACAGTGTTTCTGAGTTTGGTTTTTTGAGAATCCACCGTAAGTGAGGTCATACAGAATTCATCCCTCTCTGTCTGACTCACTCCACTCAGCACAGGGCCCTCAAGGTCCATCCATGTTGTCACAAATGGCAGAATTTCCTTCTTCTTAGGGATGAATAGTAGTCCATGATATGTATATATTATATATATCAATCGTATTCCATTTGCTATATAAATATCATATATCATGTTTACTTTATCCTTCATCTCTTGATGGTAACTTAGGTTGTTTCCATGTCTTGGAGGTAGTAAATAATGCTGCAGTGAACATGGGGGTGAGCATATCTCTTTGGGATAATGACCTCATTTTCTTCAAATACATACCCAGAAGCGGGATTGGTGGATCATGTGCAAGCTCTGTTTTAGTTTTTTGAGGAGCCTCCATACTGCTTTTCGTAGTGGCTGTATCAGTTTACATTCCTACTAACAGTACTGCACAAGGGTTTTCTTTTCTCTGTATCTTCTCCAGTATTTGTTACCTCATCTTTCTTTTCCTTTATTTTTATTGTTGACACTATTGCAGATGTCCCCATTGTCCCCCTTTGCCCCCCTCCTCCCACCTCCTGCTCTCCCTTCTCTCCGGCCATCACCACACTGTTGTGTGTGTCCGTGGATTGTACATATATATTCTTTGACTAATCCCTTCACCTTCTTTCTTCCAGTCCCTCCTCTCCACCTCCACTCAGAAAGCTGTCTGTCCCATGTATCTATGCCTCTGTTTCTAATATTTTGTTTGTCAGTTTATTTTGTTTATTAGATTCCATGTATAAGTGTGATCATATGGTATTTGCCTTTCTCTGACTGGCTTATTACACTTAGCATAATAATCTCCAGATCTATCCATGCAATTGCAACATAAGATTCCCTTCTTTTTTATGGCCACATAATATTCCATTGTGCAAGTGTGCTAAAGCTTTTTTATCCACTCATCTACTGGTGGGCACTTGGGCTGTTTTCATATCCTGGCTGTTGTAAATAAGGCTACTGTGAACACAGGAGTGCATATATTCTTTTGAATTGGTGTTTTGGGATTCTTAGGATATATCCCCAGAAGTAGTATCACTGAGTCAAAAGGCAGTTGCATTTTTTATTCTTTGAGGAAATTCCATACTGTTTTCCACAGTGGCTTCACCAGTCTGCATTCCCACCAACAGGGCATTAAGGTTCTCTTTTGTCCACATCCTCACCTTGTTATTTGTTGCTTTATTGATGGTAGTCATTCTGGTGGGTGTAAGGTGATATCTCATTATGGTTTTAATTTACATCTCTCTGACGATTAGTGAGTGACCTTGAGCATTTTTCATATGTCTTTTGGCCATCTTTTTGGCCATCTGTATATCATCTTTGGAGAAATGTCTGTTCAGTTTCTTTGCCCATTTTTAATTGGATTGTTTGTCTTCCTGGTGTTGAGTTGTACCAGTTCTTCATGTATTTCGGAGATTAACCCCCCATCACAGGTATCATTGGTAAATACGTTCTACCATACAGTGGGTTCCCTGTTCATTTTGTTGATGGTTTCTTTTTCTATGCAGAAGTTTTTTACTTTGATGTAGTCACATTTATTTTTTTTCTTTATTTCCGTTGCTCCAGGAGACATATCAGCAAAAATATTCCTCCAAGAGATGTCTGAGATTTTACTGCTTATGTTTTCAAATTCTAGGATTTTTATGGTTTCATGACTTACACTTAAGTCTTTTATCCATTTTGAGTTTATTCTCTTGTATGGTGTAAGGTGGTGGTCTAGTTTTCTGTGTGTCTGTCCAAATTTTCCAACACCACTTATTGAAGAGACTGTTTACCCCATCATATGTTCTACCCTCCATTGTCAAATATTAATTGACCACATGGGTATGGGTTGATTTCTGAGCTCTATGTTCTGTCCAGTTTTCTATATGCCTGTTCTTATGCCAGTACCAGCTTGTTTTGATTTCAGTAGCCCCTTAGGTATTGTGATACCAAGGACTTTGTTCTTCTTTCTCAAGATTGCTTGTTGATTTTCTCTCCTGAAAATCTATCCATTGATGTCAATTCCGTGTTAAAATTCCCTACTCTGACTATATTATTGTCAGTCTCTCCCTTTATGTCCATCAAGATTTGTTTCATATACTTAAGTGCTCTTACGTTGGGATCATAAATATTTACCAGAGTTCTATCCTCTTGTTGGATTGTTCCTTTTATCATTATGTCGTGCCCCTTCTTTGTCTCTGCTATAGCCCTTGTTTTAAAGTCTGTTTTGTCGGATAGAAGTATTGCTACTCCAGTTTTCATTTCTATTTCAATGAACTGTCTTGAACCCATCCCTTTACTTTCAGTCTGTGTATTGTTTGGAGGCGGGTCTCTGTAGACAGCATTTATGGGTCTTGCTTTCCTATTTATTCAGCTACCCTATGCCTATTGTTGGAACATTTAAACATTTACATTTACATTTGAAGTGATTACTAATAGGATAACATTTATTGCCATTTTATTCTTTTACCTTTGTTTCTTTTTGTTTGTTTCTTCCTCCTCATCCTCCTTCTTCTTCAAGTGGGCCATTTAACATTTTTGTAATATTGGTTTGATGGTAACAAACTCCTTTAGCTTTTTCTTCACTGGGAAGCTATTTCTCCTTTAAGTTTAAATGATTGCCCAGCTTGGTAAAGTAGTCTTAGTCATAGGTCTTGCTTTTCATCATTTTGAATATTTCATGCCAGCCCCTCTGGCCTGAAATGTTTCTGTTGAGAAATCAGCTAACAGTCTTAAGGGAGCTCCCTTGTAATTAATTAACTTCTTTTCTCTTGCTGCTGCTTTTAAGATTCTCTCTGTCTCTTTAAATTTGCCCTTTGATGTGGGCCTCTTTGGGTTCATCTTATTTGGGACTCTCTATGCTTCCTGGACTTCTGTGTCTTTTTTTCTTTACCAGGTTAGGGAAGTTTCTGGTCATTATTTCTTCAAATAGGATCTTGATCCCTTGCTGTCTTCCCCTCTCGGTGCCCCATAATGTGCATATTGTTACATTTCATTTTGTCCCAAAGTTCCTTTAACTATCCTGATTCTTTATTAATTTAATCTTTATTGTAATTGAGTCCCCCATTACCATTTAGTCCCCTAATACCCCCTCCCCAGCAATCCCCACACTATTATCCATGTCCATGTGTCCTTTTACCTTTTTGCTCAATCCCTCTACCCTCCCCCCCACTGGATGTCATCCTGCCCTCCATCTGTAAGTCTGTCTCCATTTTTCTTGTTAGTTCAGTTTATTCATTAGATTCACATATGAATGAGATCATATGGTATTTACCTGTCTCAGACTGCCTTATTTCACTTAGCATGATGCTCTCTAGTTCTGTCCACAGTGTCTCAAAGGGTAAAATTTTCTTTTTTTTTTTTACGGCTGAGTAGTATTCCATTGTGTAAATGTCTCATGGTTGTTTTATCCACTCACCTGCTGATAGACGCAAAGACTTAAATGTTATACCCCAAACCATAAAAATCATAGAAGAAAACATAGGCAACAAAATCTCAGGCATTGCTCGTAGTAGTACTTTATCAGGTATGTCTCCCAGGCAAGGGAATCAAAGAAAAAAAATAAACAAATGGGACCTCATCAAACTAAAAACTTTTTACACAGCAAAGGAAATCATCCACACACAAAAAAAGACAACCCAGAGAATGGAAAAACACATTCACCAACACATTTGATAAGGGATTAATATCCAAAATTTATAAAGAACTTACAAATCTCAACACCATAAAAACAAACAACCCAATTAAAAAATGGGCAAAGGACCTGAATAGACACTTCTTCAAAGAGGACATTGGCTAATAGACATATGAAAAGATGCTCAATATCTCTAATCATTAGAGAAACGCAAATTAAAACCACGATGAGAAGCCACTGCACACCTGACAGAATGGCTATTGTCTGCAGCTGTTCAAGGCCAGGCAGGTTCAGATGGGACTCGGGCAGACAGGAGAAAATTCTCAGAGCCATGGAACACCTGATCCTAATTTATTCTGGGGTGGGGCCATCAAAGCATGCCACAAGCCGTGTGTCGCACAGTGGGAAGTCCAAATTTCCTTACATACTAAGTGCACACAGAGCTGGCAGAGTGCGAAAATATTATATAACAGAGCTTGCTTCTGCCCATGCAGCTCATACTCAAGGTTATATGAATACTGCTAAGTCACAGTCGCCTGGACATCCCGGTGAGGGAGCCTGACTGACTCCATTGTCCCTACAGCTATCTTTAATAAGTCAACAAACAAATGCTGGCGAGGATGTGGACAGAAGGGAGCCTTAGTGCGCTGTTGGTGGGAATGCAGATTGGTGCAATGGCTGTGAAAACAATATGGAGACACCTCAAAATATTAAAATGGATCTGCCTTTGACCCAGCAACCTCACTTCTGGGAATATATCCGAAGGAACCCAAAACACCAATTAAAAGGAACATAAACACCCCTGTGTTCATTGAAGGGTTATTTGTAATTGCCAAGATATGGAAGTATCCTTACTCTTTTTAATTCTTTTTTCTTTCTGTGCTCTGATTGGGTGTTCTTTTCTACCTTGTCTCCAAATTGTTGATTCAGTCCCCTGCTTCATGCAACCTACTTTTTATTCCTTCCAGTGTATTTTTGATGTCAAATATGTTAATCCTCATTTCTAATTGGTTCTTTTTCTATATCCTCTTTCATGCTGTTCAGCAGCTTTATAACCATTACTTTGAATTCTATATCTGATAAATCGCTTACCTCCATTTCATGTAGCTCTTTTTATGGAGATTCCTCTTGTTCTTTCACTTAGGATTTGTTTCTTTGTCTCTCCATTTTGGGTGTCTCTTTGTGTTTTATTTTCTATGTATTTGATTGAACTGCAATGACTCCCAGTCTTCGCAGGGTGGCCTTATGTGGTTGATGTCCTGTGGAATCCAGTGGTACCGTCTCCTTCATCTCCTGAGTTGGCATCTAGGAATGTTTCTCGTGTGGGTTATGTGGGCTTCCTGTTATAATTGGTTCTTAATTACTGTTGGCCTGTTGTGGGTAGGATCAACCCTCAGTCTGGCTGACTGGGAGGCTGAACCCCCACCATGGTGTGCAAGTAGCTGTACAGGTTCTGACAAAAGCAAACCAAACCAAACAAAATAAAACAAAAAACCAAAAACAACAAAGATAGGAAAAGGAAAAAAAAAAGAGTAAATAAAAATGTACAGAGATATAAGAAAAGAAAAACAGAGTAAGAGAAGAAAATAAGAAACAAGAAAAAATGGAAAAATAGAATAAGAAAAGGAAAGAATAAAAGAGAAATAAGAAAAAGGAGAAAAAAGAAATGGAAAATAAGTAAGGAAAAAAGAAAAAAGTAGAGTTTGTCTCAGCAGAGTTTAGCGTCTGCTGCGACCTCCCTTTCGATATGCTGTTTGTGAAACTTGCTGGACCCTGCTCCAGCATTGTCTGAAGCTGGCTGCTTGGTGTGTTGATTCTGGGCCTCTTGGAAGGGACTCTGATGTGGTCCACTGAGAGACGCTGTCTGTGCTGGCCCAGCCTGTCTGAAGGGGTCTCAATGTGGCTTCTTCCTTTCCTTGGATTTAAGTCTCCTCTTCAGATAGTCTTTAGTTGGTAATTCAGGGTACTTGTTCCCCAATTTAATGTATTTCCAGTTTGGTTCTGGGATGATGGCTACTCTACCACCATCTTGAAAACCCATGAGTACTTTTTTTTTAAATGATTAAATGGAGAGTCACTGAACAAAATGAGAGTTTTCCTTATACTTTTTTGTTGTATGTATTTATAACAGGATATATTCTGACCTCAAGATCTCGCCATTACTTCCCAAAGAATGTTTGAGTCAGAGAATAAAGTCCCCCAATGTAGCATCGAGACTCCCCAGATGACTTTCTGTAGCAAGGATTAAAGAATTATACCTTTTACTTGTTTACCCCATTATAGTATGCAGAACAAAAACAGAGAACAAACCTGAGATTCAGAAACCCTTGGCTGCCTGCTCAAGATCCCCTCTCCTGGAGACATAGGGTTCTGCTGTCCATGTTTTTGTTTCTTGCCAGTTTAATGCTGTTTTCTTCAGTGCATGTGACTCTAATCCTGTGGCACCTGTAATCATCCCTAAGCACCCAGATAAGTGAACACCCATCCAGGCTCTTTGTCATCATTTCTAAGTTTGTTACAATTTCTGTAGGGTTTAGGACCAGCTTCTTTCTTGAGCTAAATAATTACCTAAACAATAATTGTCAAAATATGTACTTGTTGACAAAAAAAATCAATAAAATGGATATAAATTTAAAGTAATATTATGGAAATATATCTAACTTAGAAAACTGAATTATACATGATTTTAAATTTATTTACATTTTTAATAATTATTTTATAGTTTAAACTATTTGATATAATATCATTAAGATATTCTTTGAAACATGAAACCTTATTTGAAAGATTAATAAAATTATATGTAACCATATTTTACATGGATTTCAACTTAAAGATTTATAAAATCTAAAAACTAATTTTACAAAGTGAAATTCATGGACCATGAATTTTAATCACACATCATGGTTAGATGAATGAACCAAAGATTCACATATCTCTCTTGTTATTGTATTTTTTGTAATAGTAATTTTTTCTAATAATTGCATTCAGTATAGAATTATAACAACATTGGGTTTGATTTGGGTTTTTTTAATACCATTGTTAAAAGAATATCAAAATACGAACCACTTTGCCTTCCATGCAGATCACCATGGTAGCCCATGAAGTTAGTAAAGACACGCCTCTTTCTTTCCTGACCTAAAACAGAAAGGCATGGTGTTAGGTCGTAGGGTTCTGGAAAGCCTAGGCACTTTCAGTAATTAAAAAAAGCCACTCGTCAATGCTTTCTGACAATAATGACAAAAGTATGGGTAAAGAAACTAGTAGAGACATTATCTCTGATTATCTTCTTTCAATGAGGATATATTAAATTCAGTTTACTTTTCAAAATTATTCTTGCCCTGGCTTGTGTGGCTCAGTGGATTGACCACTGGCCTGGGACCAAAAAGGTCGCCAGTTCATTCCCCAGTCAGGGCACATGCCTGGGTTGCGGGCCAGGTCCCCAGTTGAGAGCGTGCAAGAGGTCACTGATTGATGTTTCTCTCACACATTGATGTTCCTCTCTCTTTCTTCCACCCTTTCCCTCTGTCTGAAAATAAATAAATAGAGTCTTCAAAAAAGTTTTGTTTAATTATTCTTTAGAGAGAATTTGTACTAAAGATTTTTATGCAATTTTAGAATTCACTCAGAAGCAACTAAATGTTTAAATGTGCTTATAAAATTTAGTATATTATACAAACAGACTTTTTTGGGGTCTGAAATGGTTTATAACATTATTTTCTAAAACTTTTGACCATAACCCACAGTGAGAAATATGTTTTACATCATGACTAATACATACAAACTTATGCATTTGTATGTATATATAACTGATACAATCAATATATTTACTGCAAGCAGTGCAATCTGATATTTTATTTTGTATCTTTTTGTGTACTGTTCATATTTTCTTTTCTGTATAATGCACAGCACTTAAAAGTTAAATTTCTACAAGTACATTACCAATGCCATACTGTAGTACATTACGGGGGTCCACCCATCAGAAACTGCACTTGATTTGCAAGGTCAGTCTGGAAGGCACAGGTAGAGACATAGGGACTTGACTAGTGAGAACAGGGGCTAGTGATGAAAGCAAAATTCGGGATCCTGAACTGAGCTTCACGCAGTTTTAGCTGGACTTAATTCAGTTGTGAAAATACACAAGGACCTTGCCCCAGTGGCTGTGCAGGAAGCTACATCTGGAGCCACTGCTCTGAGGAAAACCCCTCAAGAGATGGATTCAATCCAAAAACAATATTAAAGTGCAGCGGAGCCCATAGTCTATTTCTTTTAAAGACAGAGTTCAAGATGCACAGAGACAATGACCCATTCTATTGAAATGATTACGTTTTTCCTTGCAGGTATCAAAAATATGAATATATCACAGCTGAATTGTAACAGGAACGCTGGTCTGTCAAAACAAAAGTAAGTTCCCTTTTCAGATTAACTCGGAGTGAACAACACACACTCTCATTTTTAGTTGTGCAGCTATTATACTGTTAATAAAATTTTTAAAAAAGCAATTTGTTGAAAAGGTTAGAATATTATTAGCTTTATTTTTAGCAAACTTGAAAATTATTAGTAATGCATTTGACATAAGAAAGTAAAATCCTGTGTTTTGCATTATAAATAGGCTTCAGATGACTGATTTTTTTTTTAATATTAGATTTACAGAAACATAGTATGATGTTTGCCTTTAGGTGTTAAATGTTTACATGATAATATTATTTATTTTCCTGTGTTGCTCTCACTGATGATTATTTCAGCTTACAAATTTTGAGGTAAAGAATGATTTGATTAATCATAGAGTAGAAATGTTGGGCAGTTTGCCAATACCTGCCTCCCCCATTGTAGCCCAGTAAATTGTGTGGTCTGTCACTTGGCACGTAACATTTGAGACCCTGTCTCCCTGGTTCAGTGAATTACAGAAGCGAGGAGGTTGAAGAGAAAGGTGATAAAGGGAACATCACCATATGCTTCTTCCTGCCAGGCCCACTGCTAGATCCATTATGTACATAATTTTCCCAGTAACTCTATAATTCATGTATAAGGAATCCATTACAGAAGCGAACCCAGAATCTGAAGTGTTAAGGTAAACCTGACCCGTGGCCATATTGCTAGTAAGTGGTAGAGCTGAGTTTGACATTCATATTTGTTCCATTATCATACTGCCCCCTATGGCACAGAGTATGTGGTGTCTTAGCTTTATTTAACCTTATAGATGGAGAAAGAAAGGGAAGAGTAAGGAGACTGGAATGTTGTAGGTCAAAGTGGACTTCTTTGTGAATAAAATTTTATCCTATTGAGAATGTCGAATAAGAGTTTATCAAAATCTTATGAAAGTGGGTTGTTATATTAAATGACATTTAAAGGATTTTTAAAACAATTATTCTACTGTACACCAAAGTTAAAAAAGGTATAATGTCTAGATTTCCATATTGGGAATTGGGTTGTGGTTCTCACTTTAAAAACTCTTCTGAACTTTGTGTTAGGTCTTTAGAGAATGATCTGTCATTGACATTGAACTTGGATCAAAGACTCTGTCTGGATTCAGATGATGAAGCAGACCTTGTCAAGGAACTTCAGAGTATGTGCTCCAGCAAGTCTGAATCAGATATAAGCAAGGTAAGCAGCACAAATTAGGGGGCCACTAAGTGGCTCCACCCAACAGCGGAAAGACTTCTTGGAGCCACATCAAAATGTTCATTCCCTGAAAGAAGTTCCTTATCGAATAGCATGGTTAATGCTCCAGATTAGAATGACCCTAACCTTGCTTAGAAAAGCCCTTTCTTCCAAAATATCATTTATACAATAAGGGATCTTTATTTAAGCACAGCTTGCCTTTTTAGACTCCTCTGAAAAGTCTGAAGTTAAAATTGCGTATGTTATAATTAGCCCGAATCACACCACCACCTTTGGGCAGCATTGGTGTAAACCTCATTGAACGGAACGTCAGGCTGTTTTCTTTTTGTCTTCCCAACTTTGGCAGCAAGTCACCTATCAGTGAGAGCAAAGACAGAGCAACAGCAACAACTTTGCTTACAAGTAAGAAAAGTAACTGGCCTATATAATGCCTCCAGTCATAGTCTTTATGCTGTGAAAACTGAGATCCAGGTATGGGAATCAGTGACCCAAAATCTCAAAGAAAGCATTAGTGGCATCAAGTTCAGCCTGTTTCTGCATGCTCATATCTGCAGCAAATTGGACCAAACTTCCTTGATAAATACCTTTTATTTGAAAGGGAGCATAACTTGGGCAGCTCCCTCAGAAAGACTGAAGTATTGCGTCTCTAGGACAAAACAGAATTGCCTATCTCATTTAACCTTCTGAACATGAACTGAAACACTTACCACTGGAAAAATAGTAAAATTTTGCAATTTTTATATTCTTCTTTTTGCCAACTGATTTTTTGTGTTGTTTTTTCTATTGTTAACTTGCTGTTAACAAATGTTGTTTTAATATATGAATTACATTAATATCTCACATTACATATATGAAGCCAAATTACACTAACTTAGCTGTTTACAATCTCAAATCTTACTCCCAGTACACATTCCAATAAATTTATTCTGTAAAAACAAAACTTTTTTTGTTTTTGATCTTCTTTTTTTTTACAGTAAACTTTTCAACTACAAACCTCTAGTACGTGAAATATGTTCCAAGGACAAGCATAACAGGACTGAGGAAAAAACCCAAACTGACTAAATGTGTTCTCACAATATAAGCTGGCATAAAAATAAATAAAATTCTCTATTATCACAATAGCAACAATAATGTACACATAATAATGGTTTGTGGATGAATAGTAACTATTCTAATTCTAATTCTGAAAGAAAACAAGACTGTTTGAAAAGTCTATCTTTAAAAGCCAATGCTTTGTCTGGTTTCCCATAGGGCTACTGCTGAACTCCAGCTTTAAAGGTCAAGTACCCACCGTGAGTTATTCACTCAAACTGTGGGCAGTGGGACCAAATAAAGTGTCGCCTTTAGGTTGGAAGAACACAAAAGGACTCACTGACTTCACATGGAGAAACTGAGTTTGTGTTTGTAACAACATGAGCTCTGAGAAGTATAAGCTGTCAACTGGCTACTTCTAATACAGGATAGATATTTTACAATATGATTAAACTTTACACATGGCCTCAAAAATGAAGAGCAATTTTAATTCCATCTTCAATATGCCAACATTATCTATCTAGGAATCGGCTCCTGGGTTCTGCCTCAGAGAGGAAATATACATCATGTTGAGTGGTCACTTTTTCAAATGCAAATTTATATTTGTCTGAGTGGTGCTGGCAGAGTAAAGGCAGGAGAATTAAAAACATAACTGCCTTGATAAAAGGATCATAGTCATGTTTAGGTTTGTGCAAAAATCTTGATAATCCTTAGTGGTTACGGGCAACTTCATGCAACCAAATAAATTAAATCAACAACCTTAAAAAAGGCTAAAATGCCTTTTCCCCCCCATTCTTTAAACACAGACAGAGGACTGTGAGTGATGTGCATACACACGCGGGTTCTGTCGGGACGACAGGGGCCACGTTGGTTCATATCAAATCCAAGAGCCGTAGACAAGCAAACGCACAACCTGTTTGCAGTTTCTGTCAATACGTAGCGTTCACATGGTAGTTAGGTCCCTCACTGGTTCTTTGCCAGTCTGAACTTGGGTTTCTTGTGTCATTGCCGGAGTCCCAACCTCCGAGCCACTTTTCCCTCTTCTTTGCAGTCCTTGTCATCTTCATCTCCTGGAGATTTCTGGGGCTGTTTAGAGGGTTTCTTTGAAGTGTAGGACTTGTTCCACCTCGAGCCAGCCTTTCCATTCTTCCTGTTGCCTTTTCCGCCCTCTTGGACTCTGCCACCTTCTTCCTCGCCGCTCGCGTCTGCAGTATTGCCGCGAGCTCCCGCCGTTTCTGAGGAGCTCCGTTGCTGAATTGCCTGGTATCCAGTGAACTTTACTCCTGGGTTATTTTCTATTTCCCACAGTCCTTCATGAAATCCTTTCCATTTGTTGGGCTTCCCAAGCTTGTCTTTGTATCCCTTATATGGGAAAAGGTCTTTGGGACCGAGAAATGAAGTTTCATGGGGGCCAAAAAAGATGTTTGCGGGAGGCTTCACTGCACCCCCTGTGCGTTCATCAGTCCAGACCGGACAGGCGGGTATAGCTCTTCGTCTTGGCGAACACCAGGTCGGCCGTCTTGTACCTTGTGCTCGCGGGGCGCAGTCCCGGCTGCTCCCCTTCCCGGTCACCCTTGGTTGCAGCGGAGATGCGGGCAGGCTCCCCCGCTCACCCCACCCCCGCCCCGCGCCCCTGTGGGCCAGTAGACTGCATGCACAGTGCTCCCAGCGGCCTCCGACCGGCGGCAGGCGGCGCCAACTGATTTTTTTGTATAGGGCTCATCTGGTCATCTTCTTCTGACTTTTTTTTTTTAAACCACAATTTTTTTTTTTAATTTTTAGAGAGGGGAAGGGAGGGAGGGAGAGAAACAGCAATGTATGGTTGCCTCTCACATGGTCCCCATTGGGGACCTGGCCCGCAACCCAGGCATGTGCCCTGACTGGGAATCGAACCGGGACCGCTTGGTTCCCAGCCGGCGCTCAATCCACTGAGCTACACCAGCCAGGGCTTCTTCTGACTTTTTAAAGTAGATTATTTTCCCTGAAAGGCTGTTTCTCATGCATTTGCTGTTCACAGGAAGACTTCAGGTCTGCTGTGTGAACAGTACAAGACTTGAGGATACGTTCTATAGAGCTAGGGCACATCAGGAAGAGAAAGATAACACTTCTGCTGATTTTCCACAGTGATTTTACATAGTGCCTTAGGTGTGTCACCGTGTAACTGTGAAAACATGACTTGACTAATTGTATTTTCCAGATTGCAGATTCCAGGGATGATCTAAGGAGGTTTGATAGTCCAGGAAACAACCCTACATTTTCCGCAACTGTTAATAATCTAAGAATGCCAGTGTCACAAAAGGTAAGTGTTCCTTTGCCTCCAAAATCAAGCAAACAGGAATTGCTTTGGAATTGACTTCAAAAAGCCTCTTTCAATGTAAATGACAAATTATTTTTAAACCACAACTATGAAATAAGAAATAGAATAAAGGTAAATTGTTCATTAGTTAAGCAAAGTTAGAAAGTTTGTTTGGATAATAGCTAGAAAGAATAACCAGAAAAGAAGTACTATCTTTTAACTTTCTATTTGATACCTAAAATTTTACTGCAAAATTTTAGGTGTCTTTAGAGGTCTTCATTTGTGTATGCCAAAACTGGAAATAATGTAACTTGTGTCTTCTTGGTTGTTCCATTTTAAAATGTATTGTTTTTTCCTTTGAGAACTTTTAAGATTTCCTGCATTTTGGAATTTTGGAGTTAATTATAGAAAAGGGCTGGATGATAACATAAAGATCTTTTATCTGTTAAGAAAATCTCATTTTTAGTTTCGTTTCCTAACTTACCCTAACATGCATTGTCTCAGTGATAAAGTTTCTTTTAAAAACAAGTCAGAATGTCAAACTGAAGAGCCAGGATTCCAAAAGACTTCATCATTAACCTCTCAAAATAACTTCTACAGCCGGTTAATAAATGCCAAAAGATGGACCAGCATGGTGCTCCTGGGTGAAGAGGAACAATAAAACTACTTCTTACCCACTAGTTATTTTGTGAGGGTGCAGATTTCATAGAGGCATTTAGCATTATATGCTTTACTCACCAAGCCTTGTCATGGGTTTCACATCCTGTTCTCATCCCGTCCCATGATGGCTCAGAGACCTGTGTGTGTGTGTTGGGGGCGGGGGGGGGGGGGTGATGCAGAGAGCAGGATTATAAAGTCAATGTGGTGAGATCATTAAATTATTAATCCTTATCTGATCACCTGAGAGCCCTGAGCTCCTGGGTCCATGTTCTCTCACTGCTTTGTTAGGTTTCAGTTCTGATGAGTTACATGTGAAACTGTGAGTTCTGTATGTTGGGGAAAGAAGTGGGGGCCGGGAAGTATTGGCAAGACTGAGTCCCACATAAAAATACATAACATGACTATCTGTGAAGATGAACATGACCTTTCTGGCTCACTTCATCATGTCTGCTTTTTCTTTCTTCAGTTGGGAACAGTTTAGAAACACAGCGTAGTTTGGAGAGCATGTAAGCGAGGACGAAAGGAGGTGACCTGGGGTCACTACTGAGAATTCTGGCTGGAAAATATTTTGTTCAGGAGCTGTCCCTGAGCTTTGGCTCAGAGCGCGTTTCTTGGGCCTCCAGGACCCTCTTCCAGATTCCGTGTGGAATAGTCAGTGGAAGGAGCCGTGAAGGTCTAGGAAGAGGAACAACAAGCCACCTTTTCTCCGCAGGGCTAAGTCACTTTCTATATAAAAATGCTGACTGGTAGTGACCGGCTGCCTCTGTTTACATGTCTAATGGAGACAGTTTTCTACCCCTACTTCTCTGTCACATGGACATGTTCAGTTGCTACAATAAGGTACTACCCATAAAAACTAGTACTGAAAGCGAGTAAGTTCTGGGAAGCTCAGGCAGCTTTGTTTTAAAGGGGATATTTTTAAAAATGGGTCCTTTTACATTCTCTGGGCTCTTAAAAAAAGAACCATGTGCTTGTTGAAATGTGATTTGATGGAACCACTTAGGAAGGACATCCCCAATGGCTGGAAACTGTGTTTCCCAGAAGCTGCCAGCAGAGGGCAAAGTAGCACTCACTTGGCAACCTTCTGACCATTTGGCAGGCTCATTCCCTTTCTCTCCTCAGCTGGCATTTCTTGGTCAGATGCCCAGTTTCTTCTGTTATCAGGAAGTAATTCCCTTTAGAAGTAAGAGCTCTCTGGCTTACTTGAAATCATTTATCCTGTGTTGCCCTAGAGGAGCTTGGCAGCCACCATTATATACTGGAACACAAGCATCAGTAAATTACCCTCCTACTCTTTATTTGCCACGATACCATTCCTTACTGCTCCAGCAGTAAGAGAGCATAGTGGAGTTTATGAATTGCATGGAATGTGAGCAACCCTTCTAAATTAGAAAAACAATACACACACATTTAAATTGTCAATAGAAAGAGCAGATACTAACAAATGTTTTCTTCTCATGAAAATGCAAATTAATCCCCCTAAAGCAAAAGTTATCTTTGGTTACATAAGCAAATCCACTTGAGGATATTTTTTTATGCCCCAGTGCTTGGCCCATGTTCCCTAAAGGTTCTGATGTAATTCACCTGAGGTGCAACCTGGACAATGAAGTTTTTAAAAGCTCCCTGCATGGTTCTTAGGTGGAGCTGGGGATTAGTTAGACCCCTGACGCCAAAACATAGTTCTGATCTGTCATCCTTATTGTCCACCCCATTCCTTTCGTCCCAAATGTATCTTTAGAGGGGTTGATACACCTTCATATAACTTATTTTTAGATGTAATTTATTATTCCGACACCCTACACCCCTCCATGTCTGTTGTCACCCTTTCTCCTGCCCCTGAGCCCTTCTGCTCCTCTCACCCGTCACAGTCCTATACGTCCTTGACGAGCCGTCTCCAGTGCCGTCTTCCCTACAGGCTTTACTTCCTGCCCCTACTTTTCCATCGAGAGAGCAGAGATTGTAGCATCCTCTCAGCTTCCAGCAGATGTTCAGTATTGATTGATTGAATGAATGGCTATAATTTAACAATATTTCTTTAAGACTACTAATGGGCAGTGCCTTGAAAACCGAGGTTTTCTTTGAGCTGAGTATGTACAACATTGATAGTAACCATGTATGTTTAACACAGAGAACTCTTGGATTTTAGCTCAGGAAGCAGTAAACACCCTTACCTTTCTTTTTTTTTTCTTTAAATAATGCTTTTTTTTTTTTAATACTTTATTTTTATTTATTTTTAGAGAGAGGGGAAGTGAGGGAGAAAGAGAGGGAGAGAAACAGCAATGTATGGTTGCCTCTCACATGGTCCTCACGGGGACCTGGCCCACAACCCAGGCATGTGCCCTGACTGGGAATCGAACCGGGACTGCTTGATTCCCAGCCCATGCTCAATCCACTGAGCTACACTAGCCAGGGCCACCCTTACCTTTCTTAGCTGTGGGGAAAACACCTCAAAACCCGTGCTTGGCTCCCAGGGTGTCAGGAACATCACTGTGTGTGTCCGTCATTTACCCTGTTCTTACACTGTCAGCCCTGAATTGAATTGATAGCCTCACTCAGCAAGTGATTCTCTATGCTCTCCTCATACCTGTCTTATCCTCATCCCTCCAAGGACTGATTCAGCCCCACATATCCAGCTTCAACACCCCAACCACAGTTTTAGCCATTATTGGTTATTTCTGGTACTTCAGTTCACATGAGCATTTCCTGCATCCGATCATAAAGATGCAACCCCCTTGCCTTCATGATGCAGACGAAGTGGCAGACAAGCAAACAACACATCGTGCGTTGCCTTCGCTCTGCCTGGGCCTTGGCACTGCCTCTGATTTCCAGAGGGTCAAAGGTTGTGGCAAAATTTTTATGGTTACACCCACCTCTCTTCCTCATGAGTTCTATATACTCATTAGCTGTTATCCTTATTATAACGTGTTGTGTCTTCTGAATACTTTGTGTGTTGAATATCGTTTTAGACCAGATTACAAATTGGGATTGGCTTTACTAGGCCCGTGAGTCAGTCACATTTTACAGATTTAAGAAGACACCCAGGAGAATACAACTATCAACTGAGGCCAAATTGTTACTTTCCATTAAGTATTTTAAGTTCTAGTTTTACATTTTAAATCTTTTAAAGATTACATTGCTGTTTGTTGTGTTATTACTTTTAAATTTAAAACTAGGGAAAGTAATCAATGGCAAATGCTTCAGAGGCATTTGGAGCAGCTCACTTAGCAACTGACTTCACGGTTGCTTGTTGGTGGAATTTAACACAATATAGGGGAAGACACCTTGAATAAAAGTTGGGGGCCTGAGGCCGTGTGCCAACTTCATCGCTGTGTGACTCTGGGCAGATAATCTTACCTATCCAGTGCTCAGTTTCCTTGTGGGAAAAATGAGAGATATGGACCAGATGCTCATAAGAGCTCTGAAACAAACACCGGAGAAATGAGAGCAAGCCTGGAAGATTCGGAGCCACCTAATTATAGCATTGCTGCACAGAACCTACATCCCAGTGTGGGCACCAGCAGAGCGAGGGCATTTCTCTTTTGTGTTCTCTGCTGTGTGCCAGGCACCTAGCACAGTGCTCATCTTACAGTCGATGCTCAAAAAATATTTGTTGATTATTGTTGAATGTTAGTCCAATTTTTAGTTCATAGATCTGAAAGTAGAAAGCAGGAAACTTAGGTGACTCACTCCGAAAAGGTAGATGATACAGTTGATTTGTACAGCTGCCTACAAATGGTTGATCCAATTTGATAATTTCTGTGAAGCTCCTCTTGGTTCACTGACTCCTGTATCTCACACTTTTCTGACACCACAAAGGGCCTGATGAAAATCACTGAGTCTTTAGGAAGTTAAGTCAACGTCTTCTCTCCATTGTCATTTGAACTTTGTTTCGGGAGAAACTCCCACATGGGTGCTCAGGTAGAGAGAGAAGGAGGCGTTAGGACTGATATTAAAAGTTGGTAACACTGTCCAATGCGACATTTGTCTTTTGTTTTTCTTCTCTCACAGGAGGTCAGTCCTCTCAGCAGCCGTCAAACTGTGGAATGCAGCAACAGTAAATCAAAGACTGAGTTGGGTGTTTTAAGAGTTAAATCTTTTCTTCCTGTTCCTAGAAGTAAAGTTACACAGTGTTCCCAGAGCACCAAAAGAAGCAGCAGCAGCAGTAATACAAGGCAAATAGAAATAAACAACAACTCAAAAGAAGAGATTTGGAACTTACACAAAAATGAACAAGTCGAAAAACCTAACAAATAGGCCTGCCTACAATATTCTCTCTCTTATCTTCAATATATTTCAAACATAAACCATGGACAACAAGATGTAAATACTTTTAAATGAATAAAATATTTTCATGGTAATATGAAGTATGAGTGCGGGACCACTATTCAATTTTTTGTAAAGAATGTATTTATAACCAACATTTTGTTGCTTTTTTTTCAGTTCTGTAAAATTGAAAATCAATATCAAGAAGTTATGCCAACTTTCCACGTAGTTGTAGAATAGAATTATTGCAATACTTTTAATCAACATGTTCAGGGGGTATTCAAACAAAACTGTCTGTGTACTGTATATCTGTACATATGTATATATTTAAGAAAGTCCATGAATCATATTGCATACTACATGTTATAAAATGTGTACAATGTTAACTTGGATAAAGTGTACCATTTTAAATGGAGATCATAATTTTCTGTTCACTTGATAAGGAATGACTAGAATGAGGCAATAACTAATCATTTCTAAACAGTTATTTTCCATTAAAAGCCATATTAAGTATTTTGCCTGTTAAATTATAGTTTTATGTTTTAAATCTTTTAATACTTAACATTGCTGTTTGGTTGCATCATGTATATTTATGCTTATGAGTTTGCATTATGACTGTAAAGTATAAAATTATATAATGCAATAAAAAGGTTATCTTTCTTATAAAAAGTTTTGTACGTAAGTGGATATCAAAAAGAATTGCATAAGTGCTTCAATAAATTAATTTGAGTTAATTCCCTTATAGTTTAATTCTAGTAGTACAATTGATACTTTCTAGGACTATTTCTTTTGAAATTACTAATGAAATTACCCTTACTTATACAACTCAAAGTTAAGATGCTTTGACATCAAATAAAATATTGAATTAGTGAAATAATTTTGCTGCAGTTTCTATCTATAGCTCTGAAAGTATTGAAAGCTCTTTCTTGGTTAGAATGGTTAACAGTGAAGTACACATATGCCTTAATACTATATTAAACTCGAATGACTACAAATACAATATCTTAAGAAAATATATAGTCAAGATTATGCTGTAAGGGGTGAAAAGGAGGAGAGCCTCCCAGGGAAGAACTCGATTCTAATACATGTCAGCATTCGGTCTGGGCTTTACCTCTGCAAAGAGACTCCTGGAGGTGTACAGCTTGGACGGTGTGTACAGGGAAGTGTGCACTGAGGTGGGTGGGGTGGGTGGGGGGAAGAGGCTGGAGAAAATAGTCTTGGGTTTGAAGACAACAACTCCTTTGAGCTGAACTCAAGTTCTTAGTGCTCCATGGTATTTGATACTCTCAAGTGTTTTCACAAGAAGACTAATCTTGGGAACAAAACTACTCTCAAAATCATAGACCAATGCCTAATGTGTTTCCTCCTGCTTACAGACACCTGCTTAGTCTATATCCATTTTGAATTCTTAGTGATTTGTCATTGTGTTTTACATTAGCATCTTTTCTGAAGATAAAGATCCCATTAGTGTACTAAGGACCAGAGAAAACACAACAGACATCAAAATACGTTATTCAGAAGACATACAGTAGCTGATCCATGCAGCTTTGCTTTGTCAGTAAAATTCTCTGTGTGCACTTTTCATGATGACTGCAAGATGTCTGAAGGCATTTAGATCTGGGGCTTTCAAAAGACAGGTACAGACCTACTAATGAGTCATTATAGGAATTTAATGAGTCACTATTAGCAAAGTTTTTGGAAAATAAATAAAGTAACAACATTACAGTTTCACAGTCAATAAAAGTAAGAACTGTTTGTGAAGCTTTTGTTTCCAGCATGTAGATGTATGAATACATGTACTGGGTTGTGATGTCATGGCCAAAAATCTTTGCAAGGCTGTACCACATAAGGGAACCTAGCGGTGGGGCTGGGTTGTTTGAGAGGTAAAAAGGTAGTTAGTGATAAACACATTTGTGGCTGAATTAAGCACTGCATTTATTACCTGTATGGCCTAAGAAATTATTTAATATCTGATCTAGTTTTCTCAGTAGTAAAACAGGATTGTGATAACCCTATAAGTTGTCCATGACCATTAAATGAGGTAACAACAAAATGTTCCTAGTTACCACCCTCATTGATAAAATACGTAACAAATTTACTTCAGAATTCTGTGTGGCATTCCAACATCTTTTCAAGGTATAATCAATTCACAAGTACTGGGAGATATATTTTAAGCATCAGATTTTAAAACTATAGCAGTATAAAACAGTGAATTAACAGAAATATCTAATTGAAAATTAGTAACTATAAAACACATTACAATTTCCAATTTTCTTTTATGTTAGCCTGAAGATGAGTTTCTCCAATAGGCGAATACATTTTGCAGTTGCTTGTCCAATAAAGATTTCATAAAATCTGATTATTAATGAGGAAAATTAGGCAATTTTCATAGAAAAATTGAAATGTTCATAAATATGTTAATAGATGTTTTAAAGATTTTATTTAAAGTAAATTTTATTAATTATGCTATTACAATTGTCCTTTTCTCCCCTTTACTCCCCATCACACTGCATCCCTCTCCCACCAGCATTCCACCCCCTCAGTTCATGTCCAAGGTCATACATGTAACTTCTTTGGTTTCTCCATTTCCTATACTATTCTAAACCTCCCCCTGTCTGTTTTCTACCTACCAATTATGCTTCTTATTCCCTGTACCTTTTCCCGCATCCTTCTCCTGCCCTCTCCCTGCTGATAACCCTCCATGTGATGATCTCCGTTTCTGTGATTCTATTCCTGTTCTAGTTGTTTGCTTAGTTTGTTTCTTAGGTTCAGTTGTTGATAGTTGTATTTGTTGTCATTTTACTGTTCATAATTTTTATCTTCTTTTTCTTAGATAAGTGCCTTTAACATTTCATATAATAAGGGCTGGGTGATGAACTCCTTTAGCTTGACCTTATCTGGGAAGCACTTTATCTGCCCTTCCATTCTAAATGATAACTTTGCTGGATAGAGTAATCTTGGATGTAGGTTCTTACCTTTCATGCCTTTGAATACTTCTTTCCAGCCCCTTCTTGCCTGCAAGATTTCTTTTGAGAAATCAGCTGATAGTCTTATGGGCACTCCTTTGTAGGTAACTCCTTTTTTCTTGCTGTTTTTAAGATTCTCTCCTTATCTTTAATCTTGGCTAATGTAATTATGATGTGTATTGGTGTGTTCCTCCTTGGGTCCAACTTCTTTGGGACTCTCTTAGCTTCCTGGACTTCCTGGCAGTCTATTTGCTTTGCCATATCGGGGAAGTTCTACTTCATTATTTTTTCAAGTAAGATTTTAAATTCTTACTCTTCCTCTTCTCCTTCTGGCACCACTATGATTCAGACATTGGAATGTTTAAAGTTGTCCTGGAGGTTCCTAAGCCTCTCATTTTTCTGAATTCTCATTTCTTCATTCTGTTCTTCACTAGTATGGATGAATGTTTCTTCTTTAACTCCTTGGTTGTCAGAGTTCCATACAGTTCTGGAAGCTTTGGTTGTTTTCTGTTTTTAAATTTTTTGTTATTCTTTTGGTTGTGCAAGGAAGCAAAGTGTATCTATCTACACCTCCATCTTGGCCAGAAATCTCACAAATCCATTTTTTCCTGGGCAGTTAATAATAATTAAATTTGGTTGCCTAGCCCTAGCTATCACATGATTTAGGTACCAGGTGTTAACAACTGTGACCCATTACAGAAGTTAGGTGATGCTTTCTGAATTCTCTCACAGTCCTTTTGCAAAATCATTTTTCTCAAAAATTAAAAAATCCCATAGGTATAATTAGTGAATAGATATACTCACTTTAGAATAGCTTGTTTTTCTTTTTTACTATGAGTAAATATGTTTAGTGTGGACCAAGATGTCAGTTAACTGTTTGAGAGAAGGGACTGTGGAAACACATTGAGAAGTGATGTGAACAATTACACACCATATCCACTATGCCTCTAATAGTCAAGACATTTGAATATCAAGAAGAAGGAGCTAAAATTCTGACTGCAAAGCTAATTGAGATGATACTTAATATCTCTGGGCTTCAATATCTTTAGTGGATGTATTAGAGAATTATTCTTATTCCCAGAAAGATAATAAGCACAATAGAAAATCAGAAATCCTGGTAGTCATTTCTGTACATTCTCATACCTTATAAGGGTATCACCTAAACATACCATTAAAGTTATTTGAGTTATATTTTAAGAAAATGAGGAAAACATTTCTCCTGAGCTAATTCAAAAGTTTGCATCTATTCAGAGTCTGAGGGTAAAGGTACCTTCTGTCTTGGAGTTTATAGTCTATTAGGATGAGACAGTGAGTAAATGAATAAACAAATCAAATTTGTTTCATGTCCTGTATGTTCTTTTAAAACATCAATAGAGTGATGAGGTAGAGAGCTCTTGGTAAAGGTCATGGAGAAAAAAATACTTCAGGGAAGAATAATTCAAGGAAAGATCTCCAGGGACCAAACATTTACTTTGATACCTGAAGATGAAAGGGATTAAGGAATGTAGAAGCCAGGGAGAGAGAGCACTGGCAGCTGCCCTAAAAAAGGAATGAATAGGAAGGAGAACTGTGGGCTTGGAGCACATTTAACCACAAGAACAAGAAGAGACGAAGGTGGATGGTTTGACAGATATTGGATTCTAGAGGGCTCTGGTAAGAATCTATACCACAATGAGAAGTCACTGGATGGTTTTCAGCAACTGTGAGACATTCATTTATGTTTTAAAAAGACTATTTACAGTTCAGTAGTGTCCAAAATAAATATAATATTAGCCAAGAATGTGAGTCTCATATACATATTTTTTTAATTTCTCAGTCACATTTTTTAAAGTAAAGTTAATTATAATAATGGTACATGTTATTTAACCCACTATATTCAAAATATTTCAAAAACTAATCAATATAAAAATATTGAGATAAATTATTTTTATATTAAGTCTTTAAAAGTAGACTGAATTTTACATAAAAACAAAAACTTTTTATTCTTTTTTAATTTTTAAAATTACTTTATTGTTCAATTACAGTTATCTGTGTTTTCTCCCCTCCCCTCGCCTCACCCCATTCATACCTATATCCCTCCCTTGCTTCCACCCTCCCCCTTGGTTTTGTCTATGTGTCCTTTATAGTGGTTCCTGAAAACCCTTCTCCCCACAGTCCCCTCCCCCTTTCCCCTCTGGCTATTGTTAGATTGTTCTTAATTTCAATAAGACAATATTATTTTAAGATAAATGAAAGTTCTCATCAGCAGATCTCACTAGAAGAAATATCAAAGGAAGTTTTTCAGGTAAAATGATTGATTCCTGATCAATACTTGGACTACAGTAAATAATACTGTGGTAAGTTTACACAGTGATAGATGACTAGTCAAATTAGTGAAGTGATCACATTGTAAGTTATCAAAATGTCAAATCACTATATTGTCCACCTGATACTAATATAGCCAATATGAGATTATATTCCAAGTACACTTAAAATAAACAAATAACACTTGGACCTTAACCCTCAAATGAGACCAGAAATCACATGTGAGTAAATAAAATCTTTTTAAATTATCTAAAAGATAATTGTTTAAAGGGAAAAGAAAGTACCAATCGATGAATGGAGTTTATGAAGTAAATAAAAGTAAAATGTATGACAACAATAGCACAGGGGATGAGATAGGATGATAGAAATAGTAGTTGTGGTAATTGTGGTTCTTACAGTATACATCAGGGGCATCAAACTCATTTTCACCAGGGGCCACATCAGCATCATGGTTGCCTTCAAAGTGCTGAATGTAATTTTAGGACTGTATAATTGTAACTACTCCTTAACAGTTAAGTGAGAGCTCAGCACTGCGACTGGGTAGAAACAAGGTGCCAGGCCAGCTAAAATAAGGTGGAGGGCTCGATTCGGCCCATAGGCCTTGTGTTTGCCACCTGTGGTGTATGTGAAGTGTTGAAATATTATTTGAAGATACAAGGTAATAAGTTAAATAGAAACATTGCCAACTGAAGATAAACTACTAAAACATGTACCTAGTAAATCAACAGTGTAGGTAAAGTTGAAACAATAAAAATAATCAATTAACTGAACATAGAAAACAAAACATTTTACAAGAAAAGAAAACCAAAGACCAATAATCCTCATGGACAGAGATACAAACATATTTAATAAAAATTAGCAAATAGAATCCAGCAGCACATGTTCATAGGAACACAATTCATAATAGCCTAGTGCTGGAAGCAACCTAAGTGCTCATCAGTAAAGGAGTGGATCAAAAAACTATGGTACATTTACACAATGGAATACTACACAGCAGAAAGAAAGAAGGAGTCCCTACCCTTTGTGACAGCATGGATTGAACTGGAGAGCATTATGCTAAGTGAAACAAGCCAGGCAGTGAAAGAGAAATACTATATGATCTCACCTGTAAGTGGAGCCTAATCAAGAAAACAAACAAGCAAGCAAAATACAACCAGAGACATTGAAATAAAGAACAATCTGACAGTAGCCAGACAGGAGTGGGGAGAGGGATAATAGGGGATAATGGTGGGGGGGGGGGGCTATCAAGGAACATGTATGAAGGACACATGGACAAAGCCAAAGGGGATGGGTTTGAGGGTGGGAGGCAGGGATGGGTGAGGCAGGGGATCATGGGGGGGTGAAAATGGGGACAATTGTACTTGAATAGCAATATAAAAAAGGTTTTATATTATATCCAAGTGAAGTTTGTACCAGGAATGCAAAGTTTGATAAACATTCAAAAATCAGGTGCACTTTCCTTGGGGGCATGCCCGATTGAGTCTCCTTTTTGATTGAATCTTGTTTCTCCTAAACTCTAAGGATCCCCGTAAGACTTGCAACCAGGGGAGCAATAGGCAGTGGCACCTCGTCCCAGGCTAACACCCTGATCATGTCTTTAATGCCCTCTTTTCTCTGAATTTCTAGAGAGTCAAAGCAGCCCACCTGGGCTCTCTCCTATTGCTTCATCTGCCCTAGGCCTTTCCTTGTTTCACTGTCTCCAGCTTTAATAAATGTTCTCTCAAAATTACCTGGACTCATTTGTGAGATCTTTCCTGCATGGAGTCTAGAACCCACATACTAATGATCAGCCTGAGGCTGACTCGTTCCAGACCCAATTCCCTTTCCAGTAAAACTATATTTTATTTTCATTAAAAAAACACGTATTGAATATCTTCTACACATAAGATTCAGTGTTAACAGAAAACTCAAAGAAGGTAACTGCTGCAGACAATGGGAGTTTACCAGGTAGGATTAGGCCACCTACAGTATGTAGCCGACATTGGGGATAGTATTATAATCAAACAGACTCTACAGAGATTAACAAGAAAAAAACCAATCAGCACATTAATAGGACCATATGTCATGATCAGGTGGGATTTATCCCTGGCATGCAAGGATGGTTCAACATATGTAAATCAATAAATATGATAAATTACATTAATAGAATGAAAGAAAAAATGATATGATCATATCACTAGGTGTATAAAAAGCATGTGACAAAATTCAACATCCATTCAGGTATCCTTCTTTTCTATTTCATTTTTTTCTTCTCTTTTTGTTCTTTCATATCTCATTCCCTCTTTCCTTTTCTTACTTTATTTTTTCACTTTTTTAAGGTTTTTTACATTTTCTTCTCCTACTCTTTATCTTTTCTCTATATATATTTTTATTGAACAGTACTTTTAAAAATCATTTTATTGTTGTTCAAATACAGTTGTCTGCATTTACCCCCACCACCACTCCCCTCCACCCTAGCCATCCCCACCTCCCTCCCCTGATTCCACCCTCCTTGGTTTTATCCATGTGTCCTTTACTGTTGTTCCTAAAAGCACCCCCCCATTATCCCCTCCCACCTCCTCTCTGGTTACTGTCAGACTGCAACCTTAATTTCAATGTCTCTGGTTATATTGTGCATGCTTGTTTGTTTTGTTGATTAGGTTTCACTTAAAGGTGAGATCATATGGTATTTGTCTTTCACTGTCTGGCTTATTTCACTTAGCATAATGCTCTCCAGTTCCATCCATGCTGTCACATTGGGTAGGAGCTCCTTCTTTCTTTCTGCTCAATAGCATTCCATTGTGTAAGTGAACTAGTATTTTTTAAAATTATTATTTTTCTCTTCTTTCTTTTCTATCATATCCTCTTTTCCCTTTCCTTTTTCCTTCTCCAGTTCTTTTTGTTTCTTGCCTTTTATTATTTCATTTTCTTATTCATTTGTTGTTGTTTTTGTTTTTGTTGTTGGGGTTTTTTTTGTTGAGTTGTTTATGGCTTTGTTTTGTTTTGTGTTCTCTTGATTATTCTGTCAGCACCTGTATATCAGTTTGAATGACACATTGCCAGGGTTGAGCCTTACAGTCAACCAGCCTGAGGGCTGAGCCTACCCTTGAACAGGACTATAGAAATCAAGAACAAATTACAACAAGAGGACCCACATAACCCACAAAAGGGTCATTTCTAGAGCACCGAGCTCAGAAGAGCAAGGAGACTGCATCACTGGGAACCACAAGACACCTACTACAGAATGCCACCCCACAAAGACTTGGAGTCAGAGCCATTCTATTTAATACATACAAACACATACAAAGAGTCTTAAAGGGGAGACAAATAAATAGGCCCCACATGAAAGAACAAGAGGAATCGCAAGAAAAATAGCTAAATGAAATGGAGGTGAGCAATTTGTCAGAACCAGAGTTCAAAATAATGGTAATAAGGATGCTCAACATCATGAAAAATAACATAGAAACCATGAAATATAACCAGTCAGAAATGAAGAATGATGTATCTGAAATGAAGAATACACTGGAAGAAATAATCAGTAGGTTGGATATAGCAAAAACTTGAATTAGTGAATTAGAAGACAAGGTAGAAAGAAATCACTCAATCAGAGCAGCAAAAGTAAATAGAAGTAAAAACCAGGAGGATGGTTTAAGAGATCTTTGAAATGACACGAAACATAATAATATCCACTTCATAGAAATACAAAAAGGAGAAAAAATAGAGCAAGTGATAGAAAACCTGATTCAAGAGACAATGTCAGAAAACTTCCTTAACCTGATGAAGGAAAAAATACAAGTTAGAAAGTACAAAGAATCCCAATCAAATTGAACCCAGACAGACCAACACCAAACATATCATAATTAAAATGGCAAAGATTAAAAATAAGAAAGAGTCTTAAAGAGAACAAGAGAGACAAGCAGTTAGTTACCTACAAAGAAATTCCCTTATGGCTGTCATATGATTTCTCAACAGAAACACTACAGACCAGATTGATATGAACTATTCAAAGTAATGAAAAGCAGGGATCTGAAACCAAGATTACTTTATCCAGCAATGCTATTATTTTAAACTGAATGTGATACAAAGAAATTCTCAAACCAAAAAAAAAAAAAAAGGAAGAAAAAAGGCTAACGGAGATCATTAACACTAAACCAGCACTGCAAGAAGTGTTAAAGGAGAAGAAATCAAGAAAGAAAAGAACATAGGCGTAAAGAATAAAAATGGCAGTAAATAAGTATTTATCGATAATAACCTCAAATGTAAATGGATTAAATGCTCCAATAAAAACACATAGAGTAGCTGAATGAATGAGAAAACATGAGCTGCATATAAGCTGTCTACAAGAGATTCACCTCAGAACAAAAGATTCACACAGGGCTAAAAATGACGGGATGGAAAAAAACATTCCATGCAAATGGAATAAAAAAAAAGCTGGGATAGCAATACTGACAAAATAGACTTGAAAACAAAGGTCATAACAAGAGGCAAAGAAGGTCACTACCTAATACTAAAGAGATCAAACCAACAAAAGGATATAACTGTTGTAAAGATATATGCATCTAAATAGAAGCACCTAAATATATACATATAGAAAACTCTTGATGGACTTTAAGAAAAAGATCAACAGCAATACAGATATAGTATGGGACTTTAATACCACACTGATATCAGTAGAAACATATTCCAGACCAAAATATCAACAAGGAAACAGCAATCTTAAATGACACACTAGAACAGATGGATTTAGTTAATATTTACAGAACATTGTATCCCAAAGCAGCAGAATCTACATTCTTCTCATGTGCACATAGAACATTTTCAAGAATATACCACCTATTAGAAAACATAGTAAGTCTTAACAAATTCAAGATTAAAATTATATCAAGCATCTTCTAGAATCACAATTGTGTGAAACTAGAAATCAATTACAATTTAAAAAACCCCTCAAAGACATTCAAACACATGGAGAATAAATAGTATGTTATTAAACAATAAATAGGTTACTAATGACATCAAGGAAGAAAGCAAAAACCACCTGGAAACAAATGAAAATCAACATACAACGAACCGAAATCTATGGGACATAGCAAAAGCAGTCCTGAGATGGAAGTTTATAGCATTAAAGGCCTACCTCAAGAATCAAGAAAAATCTGAAATAATCTAACCCTGCATGAAAAGAATCAGAAAAAGAACAAGAAAAGCCTAGAGGAAGTAGAAGGAAGGAAATAAAGATTAGAGAAGAAGTAAATGACATCAAGACTTAAAAACAATGCAAAAGATCAATGAAACCAAGAGCTGTTTCTTTTAAAACATAAATAAGTTTCAAGAACCTATGGTTATAAATTCTGGACAAGATTGAGTCTAGGTAGATACACTGTGCCTCCTCACACAACCAAAAGAAGGACAACAACAAATTTAAAAACAAAAACAACTAGAATTGCCAGAAAATCAAACTCTATGGAAGCCCAACAACCAAGGAATTAAAGAAGAAACATTCACCCAGACCAGTAGGAGGGACAAGATGGGAAGCTGGGTGGACAGGATTCATAGCAAGGCAGTGGCTGGAGAACCGGGGCGGACAAGGCAGCAGCCAGCAGACCAGGCAAGGTGGTGGTTGGCAGAGTGGGTGGTCCCACATTTGTGTGCAGATAAACCAGGAGGAACAACTGGGGAGCGAGACAGACCACACAACCCAAGGATGCAGTGCAGGAAAACAAAGCCTCAAAACCTCTGACTGAAAAAAACCTGTGAGGGTTGAGACGGCAGGAGAAAATCCCAGCCTCACAGAAGAGTTCGTTGCAGATATACACAGGGTCCTAGAATGTACACAAAACTATCTCCCCAGGAATCAGCACCAAAAGGGCCCAATTTGCTTGCGGGTAGCAGTAGACGTGACTGACAGCAGGCAGAGAGCTGAACAAGTGGCATTATTCCCTCTTGGCCCCCTCCCCCACATACAGCACCACAACACAGTGATGTGAGTGCCCCGCCCTGGTAACTTACTAGGTAACAAGTATGCTTAGACAAAAAAAATTTTTAAAAAGGCTCAAATGAAAGAACAGATCAAAGCTCCAGAAAAAAATATATAATGAAGTGATGAAAAGATAGCCAATCTATAACATGCAAAGTTCAAAACACAGGGTAATCAGGGTGCTCACAGAATTGGTTGAGTGTGGTCCCAAAACAAAAGAAAAAGTGAAGGCTATGAAAAGTGAAATAAAGGAAAATATATAGGGACCCAACAATGATGGGAAGGAAACTGGGACTCAAATCAACAGTTTGGACCAGAAGGAGGAAATAAAGTCACCAGAACAGAATGAAGAAACAAGAATTCAAAAAAATGAGGAGAGGCTTAAGAACCTCCAGGACAACTTTAAACATTCCAATATCTTAATCATAGGGGTGCCAGAAGGAGAAGAGGAAGAACAAGAAATTGAAAACTTACTTGAAAAAATAATGAAGCGAAACTTCCCCAATCTGGCAAAGGAAATAGACTTCCAGGAAGCTCAGAGTCCCAAAGAAGTTGGACCCAAGGAAGCACACACCAAGGCACATCATAATTACATTAGCCAAGATTAAAGATAAGGAGAGAATCTGAAAAGCAGCAAGAAAAAAGGAGGGAGTTACCTACAAAGGAGTGCCCTTAAGACTATCAGCTGATTTCTCAAAAGAAACCTTGCAGGCAAGGAGGGGCTGAAAAGAAGTATTCAAAGGCATGAAAGGCAAAGACTTACATCCAAGATTACTGTATCCAGCAAAGCTATCATTTAGAATGGAAGGGCAGATAAAGTGCTTCCCAGATAAGGTCAAGTTAAAGGAGTTCATCATCACCCAGCCCTTATTACATGAAATGTTAAAGGGACTTATCTAAGAAAAAGGAGATCAAAACTATGAACAATGAAATGACTATGAACTCACAACCATTAACAACCAAACCTAAAAAAAAAAAAAGAGAGAAAAAAACAAATGCAAACAACTAGAACAGGAATAGAATCACAGAAATGGAGATCACGTGGAGGGTTATCAGCTGGGGAGGAGGAGGGGGTGAAACTGGGAAAAGGTACAGGAAATAAGTAGCATAATTGGTAGGTAGAAAATAGGCAGGGGGAGGTTAAGAATAGTACAGGAAAGGTAGAAGCCAAAGAACTTATATGTAGGACCCATGGACATGAACTAAAGATAGGGGGAATGTGGGTTGGAGGGTTGTGCAGAGCAGAGGATAATAAAAGGTGGAAAATGGGACAACTGTATTAGCATAATCAATAAAATATATTTTTTAAAAAAAGAACTTATGGCCAGACTCATCAAGAAACAAGTAGAGAGGACTCAAATAAATAATATCAAGAATAAAAGGGGAAAAGTAACTATGGACATCACAGAAATGTAAAGTATTGTAGAAAATACCATGAACAACTATATGCCAACAAATTGGACAACCTGAGCAAAACTGACAATTTCCTGGAAACATATAATCTTCAAAAACTCTATCAGGAAAAATCAGAAAACCTGAGTAGGTTGATAACAACTAATGAAATTGAAGCAGTCATTTAAAACTCCCAGCAAACTGAAGTCCTAAACTGGATGACTTCACAGGTAAAATTTACCGAACATTCAAAAAAGAACTATACCTACTCTCCTCAAACTATTTGAAAAATTTCAAGAGAAGGGCAGACTTCCAAGCCCATTTTATGAGGCCAGCATAATCCCCATTCCAAATACCGAAAAACACACCACAAAGAAAGTTATAGGCCAATATCCCTTATGATAATAGATAGAAAGATCCTCAACAAAATAGTAGCAAATTGGATCCAGAAATATTTTAAAACATTATACACCATGAACAAGTGGGAGTCATTCCATAGATGCAAGTTTGGCTCAATACTGGCAAGTTGATAAATGTGATACATCATATAAAATGAAGGATAAAATTCACATATCATCAATGGATGCAGAAAAAAGCAGTTGATAAAATCCAGCACCCATTTATGAGAAAAACTCTCAGCAAAGTTGGAATAGAGTGATCATACTTCAACACAATAAAGGCCATACATGACAAATTCATAGCCAACCTCATACTTAATGGGCAAAAAGTGAAAGTGTTTTCCTTACAATCAGGAACAAGACAGGGATATCTGTTTTCACTACTCTTATCCAATGTAGTAGGGAAAAACCTAGAAACAGCAATTAGATAAGAAGGAAGAAAAGGCATCCAAATTGGAAAGGAAGAAGTAAAACTGTCATTATTCACAGATGATATGATATTGTACACAGTGAATCCTAAAGACTCCACTAAAAAAAATCTACTAGATTTAAATGAATTCAGCAAAGTAACAGGATACAAAATTAATACCCAGAAAATGACGGCATCAATAATGAACTCTCAGAGAGAGAAACTAAAAATCAATCCCCTTTACCAATGCAACAACAAGAAAATAAGGTACCTAGGAATAAACTTAACCAAGGAGATAAAAGGCCTATACTGAAAAACTATAGGACATTTTAGAAAGAAATAGACAAAGACACAAGCAAGTGGAAGCATATATTATGTCACGGACTAGAAGAATTAACATCATTAAAAAGTCCATACTACCCAAAGCAACCTATAGATTCAATGCAATTCCTATTAAAATACCAATGGCATATTTCACAGATATAGAATAAATATTCCAAAAATTTATATCAAACCAAAAAAGGACCCAAATAACCTCAGCAATCTTGAGAAAGAAGAACAAAGTTAGAGGTCTCAGAATATCTGATATCCAACTACCAAGCTATCGAAATCAAAACAGCTTGCTACTGGCACAAGAGTAGGCATATTGATCAAAGGATCAGGACAGAGTCCAGAAATCAACCTATGCCTTTATGGTTAATTAACATTTGACAAAGGAGGCAAGAGCATATGTTGGAGTAAAAACAATGTCTTCAATGAATGGTGTTGGGAAAATTGGACTGGTATATGCAAAAAAAAATAAAATTAGATGACCAATGTACACCACACAGAAGAATAAACTCCAAATGAATAAAAGTCTGAAATGTAAGTCATGAAACCATAAAAATCCTTTGAAAACATAGGCAGTAAAATCTCAGGTATCTTGCATGGCAATATGGTTAGTGATATATCTCCTAGGGCAATGGAAATAAAGGAAAAATTAAATAAATGAGAATACATCAAACTAAAAAGCTTCTGCACAGCAAAAGAAACCATCAACAAAATAAAAAGGAAACTGCTGTAAGGGAGAACACATTCACCAGTGGAGTCATACAGAAAGAGATTGCATTTTGTGGCTTCGGGCAGAGTGCTAAAGGGACAGCTGCCCTGTCCCTGTGCTGAGTTCATCTCCCATACTGCCCACAGGTTACCATCTTTCCTGGGTTGAGCATACCTTTCCACATGGCATTTTTCCCAACCTTCTGACTACCTATGGCCCTGCCCTGACAAGTTCATGTCCTGCAGAGCAATCAGCTAACTGTGGACAGCCTGGGCATGCTGCAATCTTTCTTGGAAGGCTCTTGAGGAAGTCCAGACAGACTTGGGGGCTGTAAGAAACACACAAGGAGAAACTGAGTAGAGTGGCTTTGGGGCCATTCTTCCCTGCATGCCCAATCAGAGCCACTGTTTCTGTGCAGAGCCTTCCCTGCACACAGTCAAATCTTAATATTTTATCCTGATAAACTCTACTGGCCTCACGCTGAGGACTCTATGAGATACTGCCCCAACACAGAAGTCCAAAGGTCCCAGATGGGTGGCAGCTGACCTTGGTATACCCTGAGACTTTTGCTGAGTTGCCTTAGACACAGCAATGGTGCCAAAATTGAATCCATATCAACCTGGTGAACCTACCTGGTGACTCATTAAGAACCTGCTTCACTCAAGTCACACAACCACCAGAGTCTCTTTCAGTGGCAGAGCCTAACAGGTGCCTGGAATGTGGAAGCAGATCTTTAGGTGCCTCGGGGCTTTTTCTGCCCTTCTCCAGGCTCAGTACTGGTGACAGCTGGCCTCTATAAACAGCTTGACCTCTCCCATGTGCACCCAAGCTTAGCACAGACAGCCAAAAAACATGAATTTTTTGTAGCTCCTGATAGGTAGTCCAGGATTGTCATAGGCAGCACCTGACACTGACCTGCACCAGAGTCTCTCCCTAGAAGACCCAAAATCAACAGACACAGTGGCTGACTTCAGACCACATCAGAGCATGACCTTATTATCTCCCCAAGTCGAATATCCAAAGGAAGATTTAGGAAGGCACCACCTTGCAGAGGTGAATTCCATTTTATAGGGTGAGCCCACACACACCAACAGTTTGTACAGTGTGGTCAGGGTCAATCTTCACAGTCAGCCAGCCTGAAGGTCAATACCACTCACAAACAAGCCAACTGCAATCAAAACTCAACTACAGCATTAGGGCTCACATAACCAACACAAAGGACATTCCTAGAGTGCAAGCTCAGGTGATCAGAGAGACCGCACCACTGAGCCCCACAGGCCACCCCATCAAGACTGGGAGAGATTTGCAGGCAAGACAGTGGCATCAGGAAATGCAGTGCTCACCTCCTCCCACAGCCACATCAAAATTAAAATTAAACTCTAGAATAATCATCATTCAGAAATGCCTAAAATCTGGTAAATGGAAGTCCTACAAATAGAAAGTTGAAGAAGCCACATTGAGATTAGTAGAAGGGCCAGAGATGTGGAATCGGCTGGTCCAACATCCATGAGTGGAAGAATATCTCAGTCGCAGAGATCCCCCCTGAGGAACAAGGGGTGCCACCCCCACATCAGGCACCCCATCTCAGGGTTTCAATGCCAGGAAGAGAAGTCTTCATAACTTCTGGCAGAATATACCAGAAGGGGTTGAGGCTGAGGAAACAAAGGGCTTCTGCAGGTCCAGCTGGTTCCTCTTAAAGGTCTCACACACATGGGCTGTCTCTGACTCACTTTCTCTGAGCTCCAGCACTAGAGCAGCAGCACAAAAGGCAGCAGATTCACATAGGGAGGAACATCAATGCAAGAGCTAGTGAAACAGCTTTCTCCCAAACAGAAGAGGTAGCATAGGCCATTGTTCCTGTTTTGAAACTTCCCCAGACAGAGTTGGCAGGCAGGTGCCATATCTGAGACTCATCAACCTGGCTCACAGTGTTGCCCCATCCTGGTGACCTCCTGAGGCCCAGTCCAATCCAACTTTTGGCCCACTCAAGATGTTTCTAGAAGCTTTTTCATACAAATCACCTGTTTTGGCTGATGCTTCATACTTTCCTAAAATCTTACAAACAAGCAGCATCTGGCCTCAGGATGCCTTGTACTTCTGGCTAAGTGGCTCCAACCCTGGCACTAGCAGAAGCCTCCTTGGTTCACAGTTTAGCCTCTCCTGGGGACATCCAATCCCAGAACAAGTAGTAGACATCAAATATTGCTTTGTAGCTTGTGATGGCAGAACACGGGAGGTGGCAGACCTTGGTCTGCACCTTTTGGGAGGCTTCAGAGCCAGTGTACCCAGTGGACAGCTTCAGACAATGTTGACAGATCGCCACAAGTGATATACTCAGGGGGTGGGCTCAGCAGAGCCCCACTGAAGTAAGTCTTGCTCTATGAGGTGGGCCACTGCAACAGCTGATTCTCCACAGTTGTTGGAGGTCAGTAGTCAGTGGTCACAAACAGTCTTGTAGCTAATCATCCTGAAGGCAAATCCCTCTCATTGATAGGCCAATAGCAATCAAGGCTCAACTACAACAGAAAGTGAGCACACAGCTCACGTGGGGGTGCACTTCAAGTGCCCACCAGGGTTGATCAGGAAGGCTGTGCCATTAAAGCATACAAAACACCTACTACATCAGGCCACTCTACCAAGATCAGGAGACATAGCAGTTCTACCTAATACATAGACACAGATACAGGGAGGCTGCCAAAATGAGTAGACAAAGAAACATGTCCCAACTAAAATAATAGAACAAAACTCCAGGACAAAAAAACTAAATAAAATTGAGATAAGAGCAATCTAGTAGATGTAGAGTTCAAAACACTGGTTATAAGGATGCACAATAAACTTGGTAACAATTTCAACAGCATAAAAAAGTGAGAAAGAAGGACACACTAACTAAATTGAAAAATACATTACAGGAAATCAACAATAGAGTAGATGAAGCAGGGAATTACAACAGTAATTTGGAATATAAGGAAGCAAAAAAACACCCAATCAGAACAGCAAAACAAACAAACAAATAAACATAATGAGGATAATGTAAGGAGCCTCTGGGATAACTTCAAGCATACCAATATATACACCATAATGGTGCAGGAAAGAGAAGAGAGAGAACAGACAATTGAAAACCTATTTGAAAAAATAAAGACAGAAAATTTCCCTAACCTGGCAAAGGAAATAGAAACACAAGTCCAGGAAGTGCAAAAAGTCCCAAACAAGATGAACCCAAAGAGGCCCACACCAAAACACATCATAATTAAAATGCAAGATTTTAAAAACAAAAAGAATCAAAAGCAGCAAGAGAAAAGCAGTTACCTGCAAAGGAGCTTCCATTGTCTGCCAACTGATATTTCAACATAAACTTTGCAGACCTTGAAAAGTTGGCAAGAAATAATCAAAGTGATGAAAAGAAAGGACTTATACCCAAGATTACTCTACCCAGCAAAGCTATTCATTTAAAATCAAAATGATTTTTATCTGTATAAAGAGCATCCCAGGCTGGAAAACACTAAAGGAGTTCATCACCACTAAATCAGTACTATGTAAAATGTTAAAGGGTGTTCTTTAAGTTAAATTTAAAAAAAAATAATGAAATAGCCCTGGCTGGTGTGCCTCAGTGGATTGAGTGCCACCCTGAAAACTTAAACATTGCCAGTACGATTCCCAGTCAGGGCACATGTCTTGGTTGCAGGCCATGTCCCCAGCTGGGGGCATGGGAGATGTAACCAACTGATGTTTCTCTACCTCTCTTTTTCCCTCCCTATCCTGCTATCTAAAAATAAATAAATAAAATCCATAAAAATGTTAAAAATATGAATTATAAGTGGTATGATACATACACATCAATAATTAAATCTAAAGTATGAAATAAATGAACAGCCCTGACCAGTGTGGCTCAGTTGGCTGGGCATCATTCTGCAAAATGAAATGTCACTGGTTCGATTACCATTCAGCGCACATGCACGGGTTGAAGTTTCCACCCTTGGTCAGGGCACATATGGGAGGCAACTGATGGATGTTTCCCTCTCACATCTATGTTTCTCTCCTATTCTTTATCCGCCCCTTCCCCTCCCTCTAAAAATAAATAAATAAAAATCTTAAGTAAGTAAGTAAATAAATAAGCAAGCAGAACAGAAAGAGACTCATGGTTACAGAAAACAGTTTGACAGTTCCTAGATGGGAAGGACCTGGGGGGATGGATGAAAAGTTGAAGGGATTAAGAAGTACAAATTAATCGTTACAGAATAGCCACAGATTGTAAAGTACAGCACAGAAAATGGTCAGTAATACTCTAATAACTACATATGGTGTCACATGAGTGTGAGATTTATGAGAATGATCACTTAGCAAGTTATGTAATACTTAATCACTGGGAGGTACACCTGAAACTAATACAACAATGTAGCCAACTATTAATTGAAAAAATAAAAAATATTGAAAAGTGGGAAAAGAAGGAAAAAGAATAAATCATTTTTATATTTAAAAAGAGTCGGAGACAAAGAAAGTCTTCCTAATATACAGAAACAAATATGAGGATCAAACAAATCAAGAGACAAATAAACTTGCCTGAAATGAAAGAGCAGGACAACAAATCTCAAGGAAAAAAAAAAAACTAAATGAAATGGAGGCAAGCAAGCCACCAGAAACAGAGTTCAAAACAATGGTTTTCAAAAAAAAATACAATAATTTTTAAAATAAATATAAGTGAGCGACTTCCGCCAAGATGGAGGTGTAGGTGGACGCACTGCACCACTGCTCACAACCAGAGAGATTAGACAACGAGTTCAATAGCAAGATAAACAACCAGAACAGATGGAATCGAACTGAAGGGAAGTCCGACGCCCAGGAAGTTGGAGAAGACGTTCATCAAGACCGGTAAGTGGGGCAGAGCTGGGCGGAGAAGCAGAGCGAGAGGCAGTTTGCCTGGAGAGACTCATGCCAGGCATGCCTAGCCAAAGCGCAGCCCGAGCAGCAGGTGAAACCCGCAGCTAGCGTAACCAAAGAGGCCAGTGGGAACCAGCAGGGCCAAGACTGGTGGAGGAGGCAGTAGGGAGCTGGGGAGTGGAGCAGACCGCATCACTCACCAGTGCAACCCACCATCGCGGGGCAGTGGGGGGACCCCAGACCACCTGTTGAGGGAGCCTGGGGAGGTTAGGGTGCCGGAGTGGCTCCCAGCCTCACAGGAGAGCTTATTGGGGCAAAGGTGATTGGGAGCCTGTGGAGAACAGAGCAGGCACCATTCTCCCTCCCAGGTCCCGCCCCCAGAGGAAGCGTCACAACACAACGATGTAGGTTACCCTGCACCTGCGAACACCTAAGGCTCCACTCCTTAAAGTAACAGGCGCACCAAGGAGAAAGAAAATGGCCCAAATGAAAGATCAGAACAAATTACAACTAATGGACAAGGACATAGCCAACCTATCAGATGCACAGTTTAAAACACTGGTAATCAGGATGTTCACATAATTGGAAGAAAGGTGGACGCAAATAAATGAACAAACGAAGGATTCGCTGAAGATAATGAGGGAAGATATGTAGGGAATCAATAGGGAAGAGAAGGAAACTGGGACTCAAACCAATGGGTTGGACCAGAAGGAAGAAATAAGAACTCAGAAAAATGAGGAGGGACTCAGGAACCTCAGAGACATCTGTAAATGACCCAACATCCGGATCATAGGGCTGCCAGAAGGAGAAGAGGAACACCAAGAAATTTAACTTATATTTGAACAGATAATGAATGAGAATTTCCCAAATCTGGCAAAGGAAATAGACTTCCAGGAAGTCCAAGAAGCTCAGAGAACCCCAAAGAAGCGGGACCCAAAGAGGAACACACCAAGGCACATCATAATTACATTACCCAAGATTAAAAATAAGGAGAGAATCTTAGAAGCAGCAAGAGAAAAGGAGACAGTTACCTACAAAGGAATTCCCATAAGACTGTCAGCGGATTTCCCAAAGGAGACCTTCCAAGCAAGAAAGGGTTGGAGAGAAATATTTCAAATCATGAAAAGCAAGGACCTATAACCAAGAATACTTTATCCAGCAAAACTTTTCATTTAGAATGTAAGGGCAGATAAAGTGCTTCTCAGATAAGGTCAAGTTCAAGGAGTTCATCATCACACAGCCTTTACTATATGAAATGTTAAAGGGATTTATATAAGGTTTAGAGAGATATCAACAGGGGAGTTGGAGGGGGAAGGAGGAGGAAAAAAGTACATAGAAAAAGTAGCATAAACGGTAGACAGAAAACAGACAGGGGGAGGTTAAGAATAGTATAGGAAATAGGAAATATAGAAGCCAAAGAACTTATGTGGATGACCCATGGACAAAAACTAAAGGGCGGGGAATGGGGGAGAGGGGGCGGAGGGGAATAAAGGGGGGAAAATGGAGCAATTGTAATAGCATAATCAATAAAATATATTTTAAAAATATATAAATGACATGTTTCAAATGGGAAAAACAAAATTGTTTTAAGGATGTTTAATGAACTTAGGGGAAGAATAGATTAATTCAATGGTAACTTAAACAGAGATATAGTAAACATAAAAAAAACATAGAAACCATAAAAATAACCAGTCAGCAATGAAATTACAATATCTGAAATGAAGAATGCACTAAAAGGAATCAACTGCACATTAAATAAAGCAGAAAATCGAATCTACAAATTGGAAGAGAACATAGCAGAAAACACCCAATCAGAGCACCAAAAAGAAAAGAGGATTAAAAAAAATAAAAATAGTGCAAGGGACTTTGTAACACTCAGCATAATAACATCCACATCATACGGGTACCAGAAAAAGAAGAGAGAGAGCATAGAATTGAGAATCTACTTGAAAAAAAAAATAGACTGAAAACTTTAACCTGGTGAAGAAAAGCCACACAAATATCCAAAACAACACAGAGAGAGTCCCAAACAAGATGAACATAAAGCGGCCCACCAAAATACACCTTATAATTAAAATGCCAAAGGTTAAAGACAGATAGAATCTTAAAAGCAGTGAGAGAAAAGCAGTTAGTTACCTATAAGGGAGTGACCTTTATAGTTCAGCTAATTTCTCAACAGAATTTTTGTAGGCTAGAAGGGATTGGCAAGAAATATACAAAGTGATGAAAATAAGACCTACAACTAAGAATACTTTACCCAACAAGGCTATTATTTAAAACTGAAGAAGAAATAAAGAGCTTCCCAGACAAGAAAAAGCTAAAGGAGTTTATCATCACAAAACCAATATTATAAGAAATGTTAAAGAGACTTATTTAAGAAAAACAAAGAGAAGAAAAAGAAAAATAAATATGTATAATAAAATGACAATAAACACATCTCTCTCACTAGCCACTTTAAATGTATATGGATTAAATGCTACAATCAAAAGCCATAATGTAGCCCTGGCCAGGTGGCTCAGTTGGTTGGAGTATCATCCCATACACCAAAATGTTGTTGGTTTGATCCCCAGCGAGGGCACATACCTAGGTTGCAGGTCTGATCCCTGGTCCGGGTGGGCTGCATACTCTCACCACTTTTGCTAGAAACAGGCACTTGCCCAAAATAAAGGTCCATGTATTGGGATAGCAAAAATTAAACTCATTATTTTCATTAAACTGTCATTATATTTGCAGATGATATGATCATATACATAGTAAGCCCTACAGAATCTACAAAAGAGCTAATAGAACTAATGATTGAATTTAATAAGTTTCATGATATATGGTCAGCATACAAAACTAAATTGTATTTTGAGTTCCGACCAAGATGGAGGTGTAGGTAGAAACCCTTTGCTTCCTCGCACAACCAAAAGGACAACAACCAATCTAAAACCAATAAACATCCAAAAGCTCCAGAAAATCAAACTGCATGGAACTCCAACAACCAAGGAATTAAAGAAAAAATTAACCATACTGGTAAGGTGGACCTCGAGGGCCGACTCAGGAAAACCACAGAGAGGCAGCCGAGGAGTGGCGCTGACTGCCGAGCTCCGTGAAGCTGCACAGGAGAAACTGACTTAGGGGGAAAACTGAGACTCAGAGCTGACTGTCGGCTACAGACTTCAGGCTACAAACTGTGGGCTATGGTTGGGGTTGCCATGGTGGGAGATACTTCCAGTCTGACAGAAGAGTCTGTGGGGAAGTGCACTAGAAACCAGCAGGCAAGCTGTATTGTTCCCTCTCTGGCTCCTCCCTCACAGGCAGCACAGCAAAGAGGGTTGCCCCGCTCTGGTGAATATCTAAGGCCCCACCCCTTACAACTTATCAGGTGCACCAAGAGGAAGAAATATGGCCCAAATGAAAGGACGCAGCAGAACCTCAGAACTAAGCGATGAGGAAATTGCCAACCTATCTGATGGAGAATTTAAAGCCCTGGTAATCAAAATGCTCACAGAACTGATTGAGCTTGGCTGAAAAATGAAAGATACCCAAAATGAAATAAAGTAAAATATTCAGGGAACCAACTGTGAAAAGAAAGAAACCAGGATTCAAAACAATGATTTGGAACAAAAGGAAGAAATAAACATCCAACTGGATCAGAACGAAGGAACAAGCATCCAAAAAAATGAAGAGAGGCTGAGGATTCTCTGGGACAACCTGAGACATTCCAATATCTAAATTATAGGGGTGCCGGAAGGGGAAGAAAAACAGCAAGAAATTGAAAACTTATTTGAACAAATAATGGAGGAAAACTCCCCCAATCTGGCAAAGGAAATAGACTTCCAGGAAGTCCAGGAAGCCCAGAGAATCCCAAAGAAGTTGGACCCAAAGAGGAACACACCAAGGCACATCATCATTAAGTTATCCAAGATCACAAAGAGAAGATCCTAAAAGCAACAAGAGAGAAGGAGACAGTTACCTACAAAGGACTGCCCATAAGGCTATCAGCTGACTTCTCAAAAAGCACCTTGCAGGCAAGAAGGGGCTGGAAAGAAGTATTTGAAGTCATGAAAGGCAAGGACCTACATCCAAGATTACTGTATCCAGCAAAGCTATCATTTAGAATGGAAGGGCAGATAAAGTGCTTCCCAGATAAGGTCAAGTTCAAGGAGTTCATCAGCACCAAGCCCTTATTATATGAAAGGTTAAAGGGACTTATCTAAAAAAAAGAAGATAAAAAATATGAACAATGAAATGACAACAAACTCACAACTATTAACAAATGAACCTAAAAGAAAAGAAAAACAACAAAAACAAAAACTAAGCAAACAACTGGAACAGGAACAGAATCAGAGAAATGGATATCACACAGAGGGAGTTCAGTGGGGAGGGGAAAGGGAGGAATAGGGGGGAAAGGTACAGGGAAGAGAAGAATAATTAGTAGGCATAAAATAGATGGGGAAAGATAAAAATGGTATAGACAGAGGACTCAAAGAACTTATATGTACAACCCATGGACATGAACTAAGCAGGGAGATACTAGAGGGTTGGGGGGCAGGGTGGAGGGGGGATAAAGGGAGAAAAATTGGGAAAACTGTAATAGCATGTTCAAAAAAATACTTTAAAAAGAAAAATTGTTAAATAAAAAGTTTCAGAACAGTAAAAAAAATAAATTGTATTTTTATATTCTACCAATAAACAATTAGAAAACAAGCCATTTACAATAGCATCAAATATATGAAATATTTAGGAAAAAATATAACAAAAAAGTATAAAACCTGTACACTGAATAATACAAAATATTTCTGACAAATTAAACAAGAATTCCATAAATGTCAAGATACAGGATGTTAGGAGCTACGAAGATTTAATATTGAGTCAGTGTTTCCTAAATCTGCATTTTAAAGCAATCCTAACAAAAATCCTATCGGATTTTTTAAAAAGAAACCAACAAGCTCTTTTAAATATACAACTTCTCTTTTTATCCAAAATTTCTGATGTATCTGCTTGGCCCTCAAAACTAGAAATAGCACACAGATATTAAAGTCACTCTGGCTTACAGCTGGATTCCTTCTATGATGACCACCCATTGATTTAGGGTATTCTCTTTAGGAAATAAAAAATACTGTTAAATTAATTTGGTTTTTGGGCCTTTATGCCAAGGGACTTAAACAATCAATGTTCTATTTTCTTCTTGACAAATTTTTTCAAATCCAAATATAATAATGTTTTCACTAAAATACTATTTAAAAGCAAAAGCAGCAAAGATCACATTTGTCAAACCCATTTGTTGTTCAGACCTTTCTGACAATTTACTTTAGCCTGGAATTTTCCAGACTGTCCTTGTGGGTAATAAATAGAAACTAGGATAATATGCAGCACTTGTGTGGTATAATTTGAGAGGTAAGATGAGGTGTTCCTGCCCCACTCTTCCTTGTTTCTGAACTTATTAAAATGTGATATATTGAGATATCTTATGCTATGGTAAATAGAACACAGGAACTCAAGTAATAAAATTTCCAATTTGCCCTTGAATGATCCACATCATTGACCTTATGACACTTTCCTTTTTTGGCCCTAGATTTTTGATTTGGAACAAAAGTACCTTCTAATTCCAGAAAGCTTTCCTTCTGTAATTTGCCAAGTAGTTCAAACAGTTTCAGATTAGCTTTTTCCCTCCTTTAAGTTGAACACTGAGGGATGGAATCAGAATCCCTACATTTAGTTAGAAGGAGGTCATCAGCTACAAAAAGGGAAATGGGGTCTTTAACATCAAGAGATGTCTCAGGTGCCTGGTGTTTTGGGGCTGGGGGAAAAGGGGAGATGCAGCAAAAGACAACATCCTGGAACAAGAAGTGAGTAATGAGCAACAAAGCCAAGGGGAGAATGCACCAAAAGCTAGGAAGTGGATAAGATAGAAAAGAAATATAAACTGAAGCGTGGAGTTTTGGTGAAGAGACATTTCATCCAACCAATCCTTGCTGAATCCAGGAACTTTGGGGTGGGGGATGTTGTGCCAAATATTTAATATCAACCAAACAGATGGTACTCTATTAACAATTTGAAGCCAAAGACCATTCGTGCCTTACTAATTTCTTTTTACCTCAAATACCTAGGAGTACTACACAGTAGTACTATAATAGATATATAAATGTTTGATAAGAACAGATAAAAATGTGATGATGATATGACGCTGGTGTCCCAGCCTGACCAGGAATCTCAGTTCAGTGCAAATTCCTCTCAAGAAAAGCTGTAAAAGCTTCCCAAACTCACCACCACTACCACAACCAAAGTAGGTATCTACGTGTCTATCACTTAAAGTTGTAGACTCCTAGAGTCACTGCATGGAGGAGATTTATAATAGAAGGGCAAAAAAAAACAAAACAAAACAAAACAAAACCAGAAAAAGAACTGGCATTGCAGAAAGGGTGGGTCACTGTGGAGTGACTACACCACCATTTTCTTTTCCTTCCTTTCAGGTGTTAAATATTAATTTATACCTCACTTAATCCTATAAGTACTTATACATTAAGTACCATTACCTTTAAACCTAATATTTACCCAATGTGCTTGAATAGCATTACTGTATCAACTAATCCTTTATACAATGTTCATAATTGCACAGTCATGTCAGTTATGGAAATCTTGTGGTATTTATGTGTTTATTTATTTCAGTGTAAAACTACACCCTGTTAAACTCATGTCTTCTCCATTCATTGAACATTTGCATTGCCAAGATGGATCATTATTTTGGTTTCACATACTTCTTTGGCTGATGTACTTCATAACCTCTTTAGACATTTAAAAAATTAGGCCCAGATTCATGGCCACCCATAGTACTTTGGGGGTAGACCTGAGATTGAATGACTACTTTTTATTTGAAATCAAGCCCCATTGCTTCTTGGAAATAGCCAACCTGTATACTGTAGAGTCTAGCAAGTGTAGTGTCTTTAAAGAGACAGCAAAGGATTTATGCTTCAGGGGACAACATTTATATTGAATTTCATGTAATTGGTGCCTTCCTTGCATTGTGAAAAATGTTCACCTGCCTAGTGTACTTGCAGTTGAAACCCCAGAGGAGCGCCTCACCTATCAGTCAAAAGCCAAGATATACATTGCTAATATCATAAACAGATGAAGCATACAAGTTTTAATGGAACTCCTAAAACAGTTATAATTCTTGATTTTTAGTTGATATTTAAGTCTCAGTAACATGTGGGGCACTCAGGTATTTGCATTTTGATTGAAAACTTGTAAAACTAAAAGACTTTTAACAAACAAAGCAAGAATCTCTAGTTAAAAAAACAAATTCATGCACCCTACCGAAATATTTTTCCCCTCCCCACCAAGGCAGCTCCTTACATTGACTACTAGTCATGGTAATAATCAAATCTCTTCACTTTCTTGGGAGCTCACTCTTTTTTCCAGTTCAATTGTGTAGTTCCTAACTAGTGAATTTGAAATGAGAGATTCTTTCTTTCCTTTTCTCTATTCTTTTCTTTTAACTTTTATTCTCTTTCTTTCTCTCTCTCTCTTTTAGCAGCTTATCAAAAATGTGAATTATGTTAGCAACCTGATTTTATCTCATTTTTTTCATAATCGATCCCTGCTACTTTCAAGAATTCATTGATTCTTTTGGGGAAAAAAAGGAAAAAAAAAGAATTCATTGATTCTGTAAGTAAACCCACAAGGGTATATACAAACAAAAAAAAGTACTGAAAGCATCCTTATATCCATCATGGCTTCTACTAAAAAAATAAGGGTTTTAACTTTCCTGATGAGACCAGAGACTTAAAAAATGAGTTGGAGGCCTTCCAGCCAAAATGGAGGCGTAGGTAGACACACTGTGCCTCCTCGTGCAACCAAAAGAGGGACAGCAACAATTTAAAAACAAAAAACAACCAGAACTGACAGAAAATTGAACTTTACGGAAGCCCAACAGCCAAGAAGTTAAAGAGAACACGTTCATCCAGACTGGGAGGTGGGGCGGAGCTGGGAGGAGAGGGCTCCCAGAAAGGCAGCAGTTTGTGGAGTAGGGCAGGCAACACTGCAGCTGGCCAGAGAGATCCTCAGTTGGTGACCCAGCAGGGCTGAGACTGGTGGAGCAGGTGGTCCCGAATTCACGCAGATAAACCAGGAGAAAAAGCTGGAGAGCGAAATAAACCGTGCAGCCCAGGGCTCCATTACAGGGAAATAAAGCCTCAAACCACCGATTGAAAACACCTGTGGGGTTGAGGCAGCAAGGGGAAAAACTCCCAGCCTCACAGGGAAGTTCATTGGAGAGACCCACAGGGTCCTAGAACATACACACGCCCACCCATCACAGAATCAGCACAGAAGGACCCAATTTGCTTGTGGGTAGCAAGGGAAGTGACTGAAAGCCGGCAGCGTGGAGAAAGTGCCATTGTTCCCTCTCAGACCCCTCCTCCACATACAGCACCACAACGCAGCAACGTAATTACCCCACTCTGGTGAACAACTAAGGCTCTGCCCCTTATATGTAACAGGCATACTGAAAAAAAAAATGGCCCAAATGAAAGAGCAGATCAAAACTTCAGAAAAGATACAACTAAGCCACGAAGAGATATCCAATCTATCAGATGCATAGTTCAAAACACGGGTAATCAGGATGCTCACAGGACTGGTTGAATTTGGTCACAAATTAGATGAAAAAATAAAGGCTATGCTAAGTGAAATAAAAGAAAATGTACAGAGAACCAACAGTGATGGGAAGAAAACTGGGACTCAAATCACCAGTGTGGACCAGAAGGAAGAAAGAAATATTCAACCAGAAAAGAATGAAGAAACAAGAATTTGAAAAAGTGAGGACAGGCTTAGGAACCTCCAGGACACCTTTAAACATTCCAACATTGAATTATAGGTGTACCAGAAGGAGAAGAGGAAGAGTAACCAACTGAAAACTTATTTGAACAAATAATGGAGGAGAACTTCCCCAATCTGGCAAAAAAAAAAAAAAATAGACTTCCAGGAAGTCCAGGAAGCTCAGAGAGTCCCAAAGAAGTTGGACCCAAGGAGGAACACACCAAGACACATCATAATTACATTACCCAAGATTAAAAATAAGGAGAGAATCTTAGAAGCAGCAAGAGAAAAGGGGACCATTACCTACAAAGGAGTGCCCATAAGACTTCCAGCTGATTTCTCAAAAGAGACCTTACAGGCAAGAAGGGGCTGGAAAGAAGTATTCCAAGTCATGAAAGGCAAGGACCTACATCCAAGAGTACTCTATCCAGCAAAACTTTCATTTAGAATGGACAGGCAGATAAAATGCTTCTCAGATAAGGTCAAGTTCAAGGAGTTCATCATCACCCAGCCTTTATTATATGAAATGTTAAAGGGATTTATATAAGACATGGAGGGTTATCAACAGGGGAGTGGGAGGGAGAGAGAGGGGGAAAAGGTACAGAGAATAAGTAGCATAAATGGTAGGTAGAAAACAGACAGGGGGAGGTTAAGAATAGTATAGGAAATGTAGAAGCCACAGAACTTATGTGCATGATCCATACACAATAACTAAAGGGGGAGAATGTGGGGGGTGCGGGGTGGAGGGGAATAAAGGAGGGAAAATGGGACAACTGTGATAGCATAATCAATAAAATATATCTAAAATGCAAAAAAAAAAAAAGAGTTATAAAACTTTCACCCTTATAGTCAACACTTGGTGCCAAAGACAGCACACAATTTCGTGACTCCAGAAAGAACTATATTTGCTGTAGAATATATTACTATTCCATGAAAATTATTGATTTTATCAAAGAAAATCAGACTTAGTCATGCCTTTTTGACACCAAAATATCTAGCCAATTTATCACTATATGATAATTCTAAACAGAGAATTTTGAGGACTTTTTATGCAAGTCTGCAATTTTACAGAACTGAGAATTTAGGCCTACAGAGATTAAATGATTTGCTTCAGGTAATAAAACTTCTTAGTGCAAATTAGACTAAAGCCCAGATTTTATGACTCATGCTGCTATACTCTTTAATCATGATCCTTAGTTTTTAACTATCCCCAATCCACCTCCTTAACCACACCTGAATTTCCTTGGGAAATAATTCTTTCTCTTCTCTGTCAAGAGGACAGGGCAGAGCTGACTCCTGCCCCAGCTTCAAGAGTTAGCATGTGACACAAACCAGACCAATCAGTGCCAAAGACACTCAGTTCTAGGACTGTGTTTCAGGTTCAAGTAGAGGCATTCTCCCTACTACCAAGGTTGTTTAAGAGAATAGGTTGTACGTCTGGAGCTGCTGGCAGCCACCTCACCACCTGTGGCAACAAGACAGCCTTAGAGTGGCATTGACACAAAGAAAAGCAGAAAGAACAAGACTGAAACTTGATAATAGGAATTGGCAGCACCTAAGGACCCTGGGGTCACATTAGTCAATAAATTTCCCTTTTGTTTAAGCCAGTATGAGTCAGATTTCTGTCTCTTGTGATTGGAAGTTCCAAGTAATATAACTTTCTACTGTACAATGCAATGTATGATTAAGTTGTGTAAAAAGGAAGGAAAGCTTATCTAAAACTGAAGACATTTTCTAATCATAATGCTGGTATCTTTCCTTTTCCATAAGCTTTGATATGATATAAAGTCTTAGAAAATTCTACTTTGTTCTGCCTTAATTTTGAAGTAAACAGTGTGTTTCGTTATGGGTGCTAGGCTGACTCTAGTGCAGAGAACAGAATCCAGCATCTGTTTATCCATAACAAGTAATTGAAACAGGATAATCCAAGCCAGAGAGTATATTAAGAAATCATTTATTTCTTTTTTAAAAGTATATTTTTTATTTTATTGATTATGCTGTTACAGTTGTCCCATCTTTTTCTGCCCTATAATCACCTCTATCCTGTACCTCCCATCCATCCAATCCTTAGTTCACGTCCGGATGTAGGTGCTTGCCTTTCATGACTTGGAATACTTCTTTCCAGCCCCTTCTTGCCTGTAAGGTTTCTTTAGAGAAATCAGCTGATAATCTTATGGGAACTCCTTTATAGGTAATTCTCTCCCTTTCTCTTGCTGCTTTCAATATTCTCTCCTTATCTTTAATCTTGGGTAATGTAATTATGATGTGCCTTGGTGTGTGCTTCCTTGGGTCCAACTTCTTTGGGACTCCCTGAGCTTCCTGGACTTCCTGGAAGTCTATTTATTTTGCCTATTTTCTTTCTTTCTTCTGATTGGGGAAGTTCTCCTTCATTATTTGTTCAAATAAGTTTTCAATTTCTTGCTCTTCTTCTTCTCTATCTGGCACCCCTATGATTCAGATATTGGAATGTTTAAAGGTGTCCTGGAGGTTCCTAAGCCTCTCCTCATTTTTTTGAATTCTTGTTCCTTCATTCTCTTTTGGTTGACTGTTTATTTCCTCTGTCTGGTCCAAACTGTTGATTTGAGTCCTGGTTTCCTTCCTATTACTGTTGGTTCCCTATACATTTTCTTTTATTTCACTTTTCATACCCTTCACCTTTTCCTCAATTTTGTGACCATACTCAAACAATTCTGTGAGCATCCTGATTACCAGTGTTTTGAACTGTACATCTGATAGGTTGTCTATCTCTTTGTTGCTTAGTTGAATTTTTTCTGGAGCTTTGATCTGTTCTTTCATTTGAGACATTTTTTTTTCTCTCGGCTCTCCTGTTACAGAGTTAGGGGCTCAGACTTAGGTATTCATCAGGCTGGGGCAACCCACATCGCTGCATTGTGGTGCTGTATGTAGGAGAGGGGTTGGAGAGGGAACAATACCACTTGTTCAGCTCTCTGCTGGCTATCAGTCACTTCCCCCACTACCCACAAGCAATTTGGGCCCTCCTGGTGCTGATTCACAGGTGGGTCATTTTGTGTACATTCTAGGACCCTGTGGGTCTCTCCAATGAACTCTCCTGTTAGAGTTTCTCCTGTCACCTCAACCCTCACAGGTTTTTTTCAGTCAGAGGTTTTGAGGCTTTATCTCCCCGTACTGGAACCTTAGGTTGTGTGGTCTGTCTCACTCCCCAGTTGCTCCTCCTGGTTTATCTGCACACAAATGTGGGACTGCCCACTCTGCCAGCCACTACCTTGCCTGACCCGGTCCTCCAGCCACCCCTTTGCTGTGAGTCCTCTCCACCTAGCTGTTGACCTCCGCCCCTCCTACCAGTCTGGATGAATGTTTCTTCTTTAACTCCTTGGTTGTTGGGCTTCCATATAATCTGATTTTCTGTAAGTTCTGGTTGTTGTTTTTTTTTTAATTTGTTGTTGTCTTTATTTTGGTTGTGCGAGTAGGCAAAGTGTGTCTACCTATGCCTCTATCTTGGCCAGAAGTCCAGAAACCAGTTGTTTAAATCTCCCCTCAGAACACTCTAAATTTCTTTTTAAAAAATAGTAACTGTGTAGAAACAGAAAATAGATTAGTTGTTGGTTAGGACAGGGGGAAATAGAGGGCTTACAGGAGGTGATAGCTAAAGGATGTGGGGGTTTCATTTTGAGGCAATAAAAAATGTTTCAAATTGATTATGGTACAACTCTGTGAATATACTGAAAGCCATTGAATTATAATTGTTTTAAATGGAATAATTGTATGACATCCTGTCAATATGTGAGTTATATTTCAGTAAAGTTGTTACCAAAACAAGAACAATGAAGAGGTGCAATCTAAGAGTTGCACTCTTTTATATAGCATACACAAATTATTTTCTTTTCATATGACAATAGTATTGTAAAACTTTCTATAGAAAAAATAAGAGAATTCAGTGTTGATTCTAGCAGAGTTGTTCAGAATTTATATTGATTATTAATATAGACAGAAAATTTTAGCTTTTCCATATTTCATCTGCAATGCCATATTTCTTGCTAGTATGTGCTTCTGGGTGTGGGCAGGGTGGGCTAGGTGGCCTTGTAAATTAAGTCATGGTGGTCTGGATTAGAGGACAAAGCAGTGATTCAATCAGATGCTAATCTTTGGGGCAGAAGATAAGATTTGATCTGGGATGAGTTCTACCAGGATCAAGTTTTATGGGTGTACAGGTAGGGCTGGCTGGAACCATCAAGGCTTCTGGGAAAGTACCCTATAGCCCTAGCACGTGCTATAGCTATACTATATTCTCCTACATCTGCTGAAGAGAATGTTTGGAGGTTTGGAATAGGCCACTACAAGTGAATTTAGCTTATTTAGTATCATAGTAAGTTTCTTTCACAGATTCCTAATCTTAAGCCTTAGAATTGGTCATTTATTTAAATTAATTTAAAAACTCTCTAATGGTGAGTTAGAAATTAAGGGGAGAGAAAGAGTATCCAGTTATCATGGTTTGTACTATGAAGAAGTTCAGGGCTGAACTTAGACATGATCAGCCATTGTGCTTCAGTGGTCTATAAATTGATCATTTGAGAAAATAATCAAGTAATCTTTGTATCACATTTTATAGGTGAGAACAAGGAAGTCTGAAGGCAAGATATCATCCCAATGCCACAAGCAATATGGCAGTCATAAGCATCCTTGAGGTGGTTGAATATGATGTGAACTTCCTACAATCATTGCTCAATCAATTACCCATGTCTTACATGCTTTCTTACCAAGGCAGCATGGAAAGTGTTTAGCCATGTTTATACACCTGGAACTTATCTAATGTAAAGGATGGTTATTAAGTGCTATTTGTAAAAGATTTTGATAAGGATTGCAAATCCTGGTTTTAGAGCATTTTTGGGTCACAGCCATGATGCTTTTTGAACAGATCTCTCAATAACCTCTACGTGCAGATCCAGACAACCAGGCACTCTGTAGTTTGTAAGCCAGAAAAGCAAGGATTTTAAATCAAAGGAAAGGTAGGTCACCTTTCCGGCCTTCAAAGAATAAAATACAGTGCAAAGTAAAAGCTTAGAGTCAGACCTATGGAGATTGAACAAAGAGTTTTCATATAGGTTAGGGAAGACCCTCACATACAGTTTCTACCACAGCTGAGAGAGAAGGGCAACTCTCTCAGAGTCTTGTCATTAGCTGCTCTAAGGTACTGTCCATTTATATCCTTTTCTTCATGACATTAAGTTTCTAGCCTCTTCTCCAGCACTAACATACTCCACTATTTTTTTTCAACTGGCATCAACCCAGCTTACTGTTTGGAAGAAAAAAATCATCTTAATAATCTTAAAAGTAAGTATTGTTAATACAAAAGAATTATTTGTTTTGTTTTTCTTAGTCATTTCTTTTCTATTTTAAAAATTTTTATTGTATTGGGGAAACATTGGTTAATAAAATTATATAGGTTTCAGGTATACAGTTCTATAATACATAATCTGTATATTGTTTTGTGAATTCACCACCCCAAGTCAAGTTTCCTTCCATCACTATTTATCTCCCCTTTACCCACTTCCACCTCCCAACACTCCCTTTCTCTCTGGTAATCACTATATTGTTGTCTGTGTCTATGAGTTTGATTTGTTTTCCCACTTAATCCCTTCACCTTTTTCACCCAGCCCCAAACTTTTTCCCCTCTGACAGCTCTCTGTCTGTTCCATGTATCGTTGCCTCTGTTTTTATTTTGTTTGTTTATTTTGTTAATTAGATTCCACATATAAGTGAAATCATATGGTACTTTTCTTTCTCTGACTGGTTTATTTCACTTAACATAATACTCTCCAGGTCCATCAAAGTGGTCCCAAAAGTTAATATTTCTTTATTTCTTTTTATATCTGAGTAGTATTCCATTGTATAAATATGCAACAGCTTTTTATATCCATTAATCTACTGAAGGGCTCTTGGGATGCTTCCAAATCTTGCCTACTATAAATAACGCTGCAATGAACATAGTGGTGCATATATTCTATCAAATTAGTATTTTGGGTTTCTTTCGATATATTACTAGAAGTGGAATCACTGGTTCATAAGGTACTTTCATTTTTAACTTTTTGAGGAAACTCCATACTGTTTTCCACAGTGGCTGCACCAATCTGTGATAAAAACTCTCAGCAAAGTAGGAATAGAGGAATTATACCTAAACATAATAAAGGTCACATATGGCAAGCCCACAGCGATCACACTCAATGGACAAAAACTACAATATTTCCCTTAAGATCAGGAACAAGACAGGGATGTCTGCTTTCACCACACTTATTCAATATTGTACTGGAAGTCCTATGCGTAGCAATCAGACAAGAAGAATAAATAAAAGGCATCCACATTGAAAAGAAAGAAGTAAAACCGTCATTGTTTATAGATGATATCATAGTATATACAGAGAACCCTAAAGTTTCCACCAAAACACTACTAGAATTTATAAATGAACTCAGTAAAGTAGCAGTATACTAAATATAAATATCCAGAAATCAGATGCTTTTTTTATATGCCAATAATGAACTATCAGAAAAGGAAACTAAGAAAATAATCCCATTCTCAATTGCTTCAAATAGAATAAAACACTTAGGAATAAATTTAACCAAGGAGGAAAAAGACCTCTACTAGGAAAATTATAAGACACTGAAGAAAGAAACTGAACAAGATGCAAATAAGTGGAAGTATATACAATGTTCAAGGATAAGAAGAATGAACACTGTTAAAATGTCCATACTACCCAAAGCAATCTACAGATTCAACACAATTCCTATCAAGATACCATATATTACAAGGCCATAGTAATCAAAACAGTATGGTACTGACATGAAAACAGATATATAGACAAATGGAACAGAATAGAGAGCCTAGAAATAAACCTAAGTCTCTATGGTCAATTAATATTTGACAAAGGAGGCAAAAACATAACAATGGGCTAAAGATAGTCTATTCAATAAATGGTGTAAGGAAAATTAAACAGATATATTCAAAAAATGAAATTAGACCACCTTCTTACACCATATACAAGAATAAACTTAAAATGAATGAAGCACTTAAATATTTAACTTGAAACTGTAAAAATCCTAGAAGAAAACATAGGTGGTAAAATCTCAGACATTTCTTTTTTTATTTTTTAAGTATATTTTATTGATTGTGCTATTACACTTGTCCCAATTTTTTTCCTCTTTATCCCCACCCCCACCACTTAGTTCATGTCCATGGGTTGTACCTATGAGTTCTTTGGTTTCTCTGTTTCCTATACTATATTCTTAACCTCTCCTGTCTATTTTATGCCTACCAATGATGTTTCTTATTCCCTCTCATTCTTCCCCTCCCCCTCCCCACTGATATATCTCCCTGTGATCTCCACTTCTGTGATTCTGTTCCTGTTTTACTTGTTTGCTTAGTTTGTTTATTAGGTTCAGTTGTTGATAATTATGAAGTGTTGTCATTTTACTGTTCATAGTTTTTGATCTTCTTTTTCTTAGATAAGTACCTTTAACATTTCATATAATAAATGCTGGGAGATGATGAAATCCTTGAACTTGACCTTATCTGGAAAGCACTTTATCTTCCCTTCCATTCTAAATGATGTCTTTGCTGGACAGAGTAATCTTGGATGTAGGTCCTTGCCTTTCATGACTTGGAATACTTCTTTCCAGTCCCTTGCCTATAAGGTTTTTTTTTGAGAAATCAGCTGATAGTCTTATGGGAACTCCTTTGTAAGTAACTGTCTCCTTTTCTCTTGCTGCTTTTAAGATTCTGTCCTTATCTTTAATCTTGGGTAACTTAATTATCATGTGCCTTGTGTTTTCCTCCATGGGTCAAATATTTTTGGGACTCTCTGGGCTTCCTGGACTTTCAGGAAGTCTATTTCCTGTACCAGATTGGGTAAGTTTTCCTTCATTATTTGTTCAAATAGGTTTTCAATTTCTTGCTCTTCCTCTTCTCCTTTTGGCACCCCTATGATTCAGATGCTAGACCACTTAAAGTTTTCCCATAGATTCCTAAGGCTCTCCTAATTGTTTTGAATTCCTATTTCTTTATTCTGTTCTGGTTGGATGTTTATTTCTTCCTTTTGTTCCAAATCATTGATATGTGTCCTGGTTTCATTCCCTTCACTGTTGGTTTCCTGTATATTTTGCTTTATTTCATTTTGTGTAGACTTCCCTTTTTCCTTCATTTTGTGACCAAGCTCAATCAATTCTGCGAGCATCCTGATTACCAGTGTATTGAACTATGCATGAGATAGGTTGTCTATCTCCTCATCACTTAGCTCTCCTTCTGGAGTTTTGATCTGTTCTTTCATGTGGGACACATTTCTTTGTCTCCATGCACCTGTTATGTTGTAAGGGGGCAGAGGCTTTAAGTATTCACCAGGGAAGCGTAACCTTCTTTGCTGTGTTGTGGAGCTGTATGTCGGGGAGGTTGCTAGAAAGGGAACAATGCCACTCGCTTGCTCAGCTCTAGCCCCAATTTCCAGTGAACTCTCCTGTGAGACAGGGAGTTTCTCCCGTTGTGACTACCCCCATGGTATTTTACAGCTAGAGATTTTGAGTCTCTAGTTTCCTGTTCAGCCAGCCCCACCTCACCCACATGGTCCACCACCTTGCTGTGCATCCTTTCTGCTTGGCTGCGGGTCTCCACTCCTCCTACCAGTCTGAATAAATATTTCTTTAACTCTTTGATTGTAGGAGTTCCATGCAGTTTGATTTTCTAGCACTTCTGGTTGTTTATTGTTTTTAAATCGGTTGTTATCCTTCTTTTGGTTATGCAATAAAGCAACGCATTTCTACCTACACCTCCATCTTGAATGGAACCACTCAGACATTTCTCATAGCAATATTTTTTCTGATATATCTCCTCAGACAAAGGAAACAAAAGTAAAAATAAACAAATGGGACTACATCAAACTAAAAAGTTTTTGCACACCAAAGAAAACCATCAACAAAATAAAGACAACACACTGAATGGGAGAAAATATTTGCCAATAACACAGCTAATAAGGGGTTAATATCCAAAACTTATAAAGAACTTACACAACTCAACACCATAAAAAGAAACAATCCAATGAAAAAATCGGTAAAGAACCTAGATAGACAATTCTCCAAAGAGGAGGTACAGCCAATAGACATATGAAAAAAAGTTCAACATCACTTATCAGAGAAATGCAAATTAAAACCACGAGATAAAAGCATTATTAAAATAAATTCATCCTGTGTTCTGCTGGCCTTACCAAAGTTTCTAAAAAGAAGCTGCATTGTCTTCTGAAGAAAAGGAACCTTGACAGACCAATGGTATCTGCAGAACAGGCAGAGATTGGAGCTGAAATCTCTATCCTCAAAATTTTATCTCTAAGTTTATTTCAGAAGGAATGAAAAATTACTAATTATGAAATATTTCAAGTGACATCAGTAAACCTCATCAGAAAAACCTGTTGGAGGGGCTTAAGGTTTCAGGGACATCAATTTCATTCACAACTATTTGCTGATACCTCTATGTGACATTATGAAGCCTGGAGTGAATCACTGAAGTGTGAAGCACCTTAAACATATTTTCTTGACTGGAATCCACTGTGCAACATTAACAGTGAAGATAACAAGTTTAGGCATAGCCAATTGATGGACTGTATTTTGCGACATCTGAATAACTTAGCAATAGCATTGAATAAACTCTATACTATACCATAAGTACATTTCCCAGAAAAAGTGGCATTTTTACTTTATAAGATAGAGGCCTTGACTATATGATGTTCCACTTTCTGTGTCTTCCAATTGATTTTTATCCCTTATTACTTATCCCATGAAAGGCCAAAGAGGAACTCATTACAGGCTTATTACTAAGAAGTGGAAACTGCCCTGGCTGGTGTAGCTCAGTGGATTGAGCGCGGGCTGGGAACCAAAGGGTCCCGGTTCGATTCCCAGTCAGGGCACATGCCTGGGTTGTGGGCCAGGTCCCCAGTGAGGGCCATGTGAGAAGCAACCACACATTGCTGTTTCTTTCCCTCTCTTTCTCCCTCCCTTCCCCTCTCTCTAAAAATAAATAAAATCTGAAAATAAAAAAACTTAAAAAAAAAAAGAAGTGGAGACTACATTTAAATAAATCCACATATTATGAACAGTTGTAGGCTCAGCCCTTTGGGAACCAACAAAAGGATCCAAGTGAAGAAATTTTAGAGAATGAATGTTTGTGTCCCCTCAAAATTCATATGTTGAAACCTAATCCCCAGTGTGATGGCATTAGGAGGTGGCTTTGGGGAGGAATTAAGTCAGTGGGTGGAACCCTACTGAACGAGATTAGTACCCTTATGAATGAAATCCTAGAGAGCTCCCATGACCCTTCTGCCACATGAAGCGATGGAAATTCAGCCATTTTTGAACCAAGAAGCAGGTCCTCACCTGACGCCGATTCTGCCCGTGGCTTGGTCTTGGACTTCCCAGCCTTCAGAAGTGTGAGGAATAAATTTATATTGTTTATAAACCACCCCGTCTGTGGTGTTTTCATTAAGGAAACCTGAACGGATTAAGATAAGAATCAATGTTTAGGATTAGCTTGCTTACTAGTTAACGTAGGTTAGATAACATAGCAGGGCTACTTCCCTTCCTCTCCCAACCCAGACCTAGATGGTCATTTACAGACTCATTTGCGGGTAAGAAAACAAAATGAGTAACGAAGACCTTGTACCAACACTACTATGTATCAAGTATGTGCAGTTTCCTGTCTACAAATTTATCACCATTTAGTGCAGAAAATGCTTTAGAGCAATAAGGCAATTTGCAAATGTGCAAAATATGCAAAATGCAGTAGCACCAGTTATGCTTGGGTAATAGGAAAGAGATCCCCAGAAGCTTCTGGAGTATATAAACAACATAATTTACCCAACTGTGTGTGAATTGAGCATACTGATAGAGGACCCAAGAGTTGGAAATTTTTAGTAAGTAGTTAATAAGCCTAGTAGGTAATGCATATTGTAAAGCTATTGTTTCAGGAACTGCAGGTATGACTTACCACTCCCACAAGAGACAGCCAACCTCCTGAGACACAGGTGAAGACTACCCTCCCCCCACCTCCCCCCCACCCCCACCCCGCCTCAGGGCTGCTAACAGCCCAGGGTGAGAGTGCTGCAGTCTTTCAATCTAATTTTCCCTGCATTTCAAACCCCCTCGGTGCACTTTGTTTTCTGTTATAAAAAGGCTGGCTTGGAAGGAAATGTAAGATGGTCCCTTAGGGCATAAACCCACAGTCTTCTCATACCCCTGGCCATCTGAATAAACTGCTCATAAAGATTCAATCCCTATCTCTGCTTATTAGGTTTGGTATGAGACAGGCAGCAGACGGCTTTTCTGGTTTCAATTTGAGACAGTATATTTAAAGAGTGAATGAGCAGTTTATTAGCAATCTAAGCCTGAGGTGGTCACCAGCCAGTCCAGATCAAGGTCCTGAATAGGAAGATTAAAAAAGGAGAAACAAAGGGTTGGTGCCTGATATGTATTAGACAATGAAGATGTTTATGAAGATAAACCATAATGCTTCTTACTCAAAAGGTAAAGGAAACCACCAGCCAGAAATTCCCTTATCTTCTGGTTCTCCTCAGTTCTTGACATTCAAATACAGCCGCAGCGTACCAGTGTTTTACCCGAAAGTGTGCTGTCCCAGTTTCCTGGTGCAGGAGGCATAACTGCTGGTGACCGGGGGTGCTGCCCCTAGCGGTCCACACCTGCATTTGTTTTATTTTTATTTGTTTCGACACTTTTTTTTTTTTAATTTTCTTCTAAAAGCAAGCTTACATTATTTTACTTTATTTTTATTGTTTACAAATGTTCGTATTTCCCCCATCCACCTACCTCCCGCCCCCTCTGGCCGCCATCACACTGTCATCTGCGTCTGGGGATTATGCATAGTGGTGGGGGTGGGGAGGGAGCAGGGACTGGATGAAAGAGGGCGAAGAGATTAGCATGCATTTGTTTTGAGGCCAGGCTTCCCACATGCCGCCTTAGCCAGTGACTGAGCATAGAGGGGACATTAGTAGGCCCATTCCGGTGAGACATGGGACTCCTTTAACTAGAGACTGTGGCACTCCATAGGCCTGGCCAAAACTTCCTTGGAACTCTGCTACTATTGAAATACTTCCTGCCGAATCCCCTTTCATCCGCTTTCCTTCTCAAGTGTCAGAGTTCCTTTTGAGGCAGGAGACAGCACAGGAAGAACTCTGAGACTGTGCTGCTGTTACTGACCAGTGTCTAGCATCCTGGTTACCAGGCAATGCCTTTATCACTTAGGTAGAATAAATAGTAAACCGAGGCAAGAGGAGGAAGGAGATATGTTTCACACACTAACTAAGCAGTCCTGAGCTTGGTCTGAAAATATAGCCAGGTGTTCCAACATCACAAGAAACACTATGTTAGCAAGAAAGTAGGGAAGTCCTTAAATTCTATGTAGCGTTTCCACTATCTGGGAAAGAAAGCCTTGAAACTGTGCTTTCATCCCAAGGCCTGGAATGCGGGAGAGGGTCCACAGTGCCCAAAGAAGAAGCCCATAAATAACTCTGGAAAGCACCCCAATTTTACTTAACTGCCTCCTGTCATGTGTCTGTTTTATAACAAAATGAACAAATGGAGTCTGGAGCAAGATAAGGATTCGGGCTAACAGACCCCCCCCACATACCTAAGTTCACGTAGTCACATCCCTCCAGGAGAGCTGGTACCACATTTACCTGTTAATCAATATGTAACTTTTTTATCCTATCCAGCTAACTAAGTCCTCAAAACAAAGGACTCCTCTCTCTCTGTGGGGGTGGAGGGGGGAGGTCAGGGTGCTCTTGGCGCTCTTACTTCTCTGGCCACGGGCCTCTGGCCACTCAGGGGCTCGCCACCCTGGTCTTCAGCCTCTCTTACTTTTGCCGCCCTGCTTTGCCCTGAACCTTTGTCTTTCACCCCCACAATAGCGAGTCTCGTTCTCTTCCATGGGAACAGACCACTAATAAACTGATTGCACGCTAATAGATTTGCTGATCAGTAATTCTTTATATGCATCAGCAAGAAGAACCAGGTCTCTCCCGTCAACACTTTAAGTTGTGAAGGGTCTCCTCACTTTCTCTTGCCCTCCTCCTTAGCTTTCACAAGTGTTTTCCCCAATAAACCTCTCACACAACTAATTACATCTTGATGTCTGTTTCTTAAAGAACCCAAACTAGACATTTTTTATTACAAGAGACAGGGTTTTCTCTTTCACCTTTATAAAGATCCCCAGAACCTCACTCTTTCAATAACCTACTTGATCCACTTTATCTTCCCTCGTTGTAGTTCTTTCACTTAAGCCAGTGTTAAGAAATAAAAAGGATTCCTTTTTAGCAACTGATATCTCTTTTTGTATCTTCTTACCCAGACTTTTTCTCCCCTCCTCTATTTCTTAACCAATTAAAATGTGCTCTGTATTCACTCGATAGTGAAACCACTATTCCTAAAATCAGCAGTGATCTTCTAATTCCCGGAACCAATGAGTGGCTATGAAGCCTTACCTTGCTGTATTTTCAAGTTGCTTTTGGTATTATTGCTCATGCTTCCCCACCCTATCCACCAGCACATAGCTTTCTCTCCTTCCTTGGCCTCCAGGACACCAGGCTCTTTCAATATTCTTTCTCCTCCCTGGAGGCTGCTTCTCAGGCTCCTTTCCTGGACCCTCTGTATCTGTTCTCTGAAGTTCAAGCACAATCTACCTTTGCACTTGCTCTTCTACTTGCCACACTTTTTCTGAAGAATCTCACCTCCTCCTATGGTTTTAACAACCTCTACGATGATGTTTATCCAAAATACATATCTATATGGTAGGCTGTAAGTACCTAGACTGAGTTGCCCATGAGATGGATGTCAGATAATTGCCTTAAAGTTGAACATGTCCATCCCTGAACCTATCCCTTCTCCTTGACCTTTATGAGCTCTTATCCTTGGTTCCTTATCTTAGATGTCAGGAACATAGGGACATAAAACATGCAAATCACTCTAATTTCTTCTCTCCAGTTAGAAACTGCATGGATAGTAGTTCTCAGCATGCAATACTGAGCTCAGTTCTATATATCTCAATTTCAGGTAATAATGGGATATCTGGAATGCTCAGTATATATAATAGAAAAGGTAGGAAAACCAGAAAGAAGTTGACAAGAGAAAAGTAGAGAATAAGTTGGCTATAATAAAATTTAAATTGGAAGAACTCCCTGTTCACTTCTCTGCCTTTAGACAAATATGGATATAGTATCTTTATCTTCAATTTACAGATAAATAGCTTAGACCCAGAGTTATTAACTCAAGGCTACCTTTAGCAAGTCTGTTGTCAAAGAGACATTAAGACCCAAGACACTGGTTTATTAGTGCAGTGTATGTACCTCGGGCTGAAACCGGAAAAGACACTGGCGTTCGGGCTGCCTGTCACTACCAAACCCAATAAGCAATGACAGTGATTGAATCTTTATGGGCACTTTATTCGGGTGTCTGGCGATCTGAGAAGGTGGCGGTTTGATATCCTAACAGACCATCTTAAATTCCATTTTAAAATGGCCCTTTTTATAAGGAGAACAAAGTGTAGGTAAGGGTTTGGAATTCAGGGAAAAATTAATTGGATTAAAAAAACCCTTAACTTCGCCCTGGCTGGTGTAGCTCAGTGGATTGAGCGCAGGCTGGGAACTAGACGATCCCGGTTTGATTCCCGGTCAGGGCACATGCCTGGGTTGCAGGCCAGGTCCCCAGTGAGGGCCATGTGAGAGGCAACCATACATTGCTGTTCCTCCCTCTCTTTCTCCCTCCCTTCTCCTCTCTCTAAAAAATAAAAAAAATAAATAAAATAAATTAAAAAACTCAACTTCAGCATTCTTGCCCTGGGTGGTGCCCCTAAGCTGTGCCTCAGGCAGTGGTCTTCAGCTGTGTCCTGGGCAGTGGTGCCTCCAAACACTGTTACAGAGCAAGACAGGGGGCACCCGATGATACCCCAACCCCGCACCAGGTTCGTTATGCCCGCTGCCAATGGAAAGACGTCTCTCAATGCCAGAGACTGGTGAAAAGGATAGGAATTATTTATTTACAAGTTATACAGACTTAGAGTAATGACTTATGGTCTCCTTTAAGATACTAGAGTCCTTTGGAATACCCGTTCTCTAGAATACCCACAAATGTGCACAGTCCTTCCTTCTCCCCCCTGCCCAGTCCAGGGTACCATGTCTCAGGAAAGGAAGTAGAAGTCCGTGATTCAGGCAGACCCTCGGTTCCGACACCGTCCGCTGTGTCGCCACCGCAATCTCCAGTAAGTCCAAAACCATATGGCCCACCAGCAAGAATCCTTTCACCCCTTTTCTTCCAGGCAAAGTCTCTCCTGCTTCCTAGGCTGCATGGAAAAGGGAGCCACGCAAAGCTATGTGGTCCTTTCTCTGTGTCTCTCAGGCTGAAGGGTCCCTACTCCTCCAAAGCCTCGTGGTCCAGAGCCCTTCCTGCAGCATCTCTCCTGCGTTCTTCCGAACTGCCTTCGTGGTCCAGAGAGCGAGAGAGAGCTTGGTATCGCTGCTACATCTTGCTTCCCAGCTTCCTAAGCTGCGTGGCAAAGGGAGCCCCAAAGCCACATGTTCCAGAGCGAGGGAGCTATGGCTGCCGTGCCTGGGTTTAAATACCCACGCCAATCTTCCTCTGCAGCCTCATTTCCGACTCCTCCTTCAATCAGCTACACCTGCCAGCACTTTACATTCTTCTAGCATTATTGGGCTGCCATGTTAACATTGGGCAGGTGTGGCCCCATGGCACAGAGCCAATCATCTCTAAGCTCTCATGCAGGCGCTGTGTCCAGAGGGAGTTGCCTCTCAGTTACCTCTTGGGTGGAAGTAACTTCCATCCTCCTGGCTCAAAGCAGCTTTACAGCTCTTTAACATACCTATGAAACCAGTTAAAGGCTATAGATATGCTAAACGACCATGCCAGAGGTTATCTGCAAAGCTGCTGTTACGCAAAACAGCTCTGAATGGCCCTGCTCCCTGGGTCCCATCCCCCCTAGTTCAGACTTGTGGGGGTGAGGACATCCTATATATATTTCTAATATTTCCTGGACACCTCGAGTTCTGGACCTCATTACAAATCCCCATTCCCCTCCCCACCTTGGCTACACCCTGTTACAATCTCACCCTGGAGTACAATGGCTCAGATGTCACCTTGAATTGCTTTCAGTCCTCCTGAGGAACAAAGGTGGAACTGCTTATGGTCTCCTGGAGCCGGGGTGGGTCATACCTTCAGTTCCTGGAACAAAATCTTTTACATGCCTTGATTACTAAGCTTACTAGCTATTACATAAACTAAAATGTTCCAACTCTTAAGTCCCCTATAAAAGCTACAAGATGGTAGCTAAAGGGTGGCAGAGTAAATATAAGGGTGGTCAGGTTTTTCAGCAGAGTCTGTCCTGCAATAATAGGACAGAGAGACATCTCTCAGAGAACGCTGCCTCTCCTCACTACACTCAGCTCTGAGCACACGGCTCAGAGAGTCTCGTACACCACGAGGCAGAGAGTGCAGGAACACATCTCCTAAACTCTAAGGGGTCTCAGGAGACTTGAAAAGAGTGGAGCAGTGGGCAGCAGCAGCTCATCCCAGACTAACCCCCTAAACCTGTCTCCAAAGAGTCCTTTTCTCTGACTTCTCAGGCAAAATTGCTGAGGACCTGAATTTGGGGAAACCCAGTCTAGCACAAGAGGCTGCTCCCTCACACACACCAGGAGAAGGCAGGGCATGGGGAGAATTGCTAAGGCAGTAGACTGAAGCAGCCGGCCTTCTCCAAAGGGAGGATCTGCCCAAGAAGGGAGATTGCCCCAAAGGAACTATAAACACAGGCAACTGTAAACAAGCTAGCATATGTTGCCCCAACAACCAAGCAGCCCTTGCCTTCCCAGCAAGGAGGAGCTGCAGAGAAGGCCGCTGCCTCGGGCAGGGTCACTAGCAGCAGTTAGCAGGAGGAGGGGCAGAGAGGCAGCGCTGCGCTCTCCAGATGCACACCTGAAAGGGGTTGGGAAGAACCGAAGGCGGCCCGGGATGAAAACGAGCTGGGCCCTGCTTCCATATTCTTGGGGAAAGTTAACAATCAACACAGCTCCTGACACAGGCTGTGCAGAGCCTGGGTAAGCTGTGGGAGCTGGTCACCACACCTCGGGTGACTGGAGACTTTGCCCTCTTACGAGACATGGTGGCCAGAGAGAGACAAAGACAAACAAGCTAAGATTAGACCTCTTTGATTGAAAGGTGGACATTCCCACCGGCTTCCCGCAAGTGTGGGATTTTCGGAGCGGACTTTTAAAATGAAAGTGAAACCAGAAAAAAAACCTGGTGTTTGTGCTGCCTGTCACACACTGGACCCAATAAGCAGAGACAGGGATTGAATCTTCATGGGCGCTTTATTTAGATGGCCTGCGATCTGAGAAGATGGTGGGCTCATACCCTAACCGACTGTCTTAAATTCCATTTTAAAATGGCCCTTTTTTATGAGAAGAAAAAAAATGGAGGTAAGGGGTTTGGAATTGAGATAAAAGTTAATTGGATTAAAAAAAACCTGCAGCATTCTTGCTCCAGGGGTCGTCTTTGGCTGTGTCTTGGCAGTGGTCATTCCACTCTGGAGTACAGTGGGCCAGAGACCATCTTGAATTGCCTGCAGTCCTCCTGAGGCACGAACGTGGAACCACGTATGGTCTCCTGGAGTCCAGGTGGGTCATACCTTCAGTTCCTGAAACAATAGCTTTTTACATATGCATTACCTACTAGGGTTATTAATTATTTACTTTAAAGTTTTCCAACTCTTGAGACCCCTGTCAAAGGCAGGCAGAAGCTGCACTCTCCTGTGGACTGACTGGAGCATTCATGGGACCACCCATCTGGGGCTCAGGCCTCTCACAGTCAGAGGCCAACTCCAGCAGGCAGGGTGCCACACTGGGATGTGTGCCTCCCTGGGCACCAGGCCTTGGGATGCTATGACCCAGTGCAGCACAGAACATGGGCCCTGGACTGCCTCCACTCCCTCACCCTGAGAGCAGCGCTCTGAGGCATGAGCTGGAAAGTTCTCCAGCTCCAGGCAATGGCAACTCTGGCACCTGAGAGAGACGGAGCCTGGAGCAGGAAAGATGGAGAGCTGTTCAAGTAACAACCTTGGGCTACAGATAGAAAATGATAGGTGACTTCTGGGTTTGGTTTTGAACTTTAATCTCTCTGGGCATGAGGAAATTTCTGTGCATTTGGATGAGGCCAGCTTGGAGCAGGAATGCTCCCAGCCCCCTCAAATTGGGAACTCTGTTAATAAAAGCCAATTTTCCTCCCCATAAATCTTCATGGTATGTGTGTATGTGGCAACAAGTAGCTGGACCCCATGCTGCCCAGCAGCACTATTGCCAAGCGGCAACTCAATAAATCAACTGGTTCAGAAAACAAAATCATGAAGGCAGAATCACCGGGGCAGGGGTAAGGAGCAGTCGGCCGTTGAGTCAGGTACTGATGTCAGCCAGGGCACTGTTCTGCCTGGTTTCATGAGGGGGTGGTCCGCAGTGCTGTCCGCTTTTATGGCTTGGGCCGGAAACACAACTGAGATCAAGATGTTATCTTTGCCTTGAACAAAACTCTGTTTCTGTGACCAATAGACATGAGGCTTTGCTCTTGAGACTGTCTGATGACAACCAGAATCTGATGTCCTAAGAGCTTAATGATTAAGGAAGGGCATTATGGACAAAAAGGACAAAGGGCCGTGCTAAAGAAATGCAGTTTCTGTGCAGTTACAGCGTTTGTCTTTCTTCCTTACCTCTAACACACCAGACTTAGGGCTTCCAATGTCTGTTCCTTCTACTTGCAAACATACTTCCCAGGAGTTTTACAAAGCTGGCTAATTCTAGTCATTACTGTATGAGCTAAAATGTAACATTAGGGACCCTTTGCAGGGCTACTAACTACCCAACCCTCCTTCATACAAATCCTCTCTCTCATGGCTTGTTTACCTCATAGCACTTTCCACTGTCTGAGTCCCTCTGGTTCTGTATTCAGACTCCCCCACCCTAACCCTGACCTCTTTTCCACCCATTGTTCTTCATTGTCCATTACTCACACAGTCGCTGGTAAGGGAGAGTTCTCTATAAATCCAAGTAAATTCAAGTTACTGTCCTGCTCACACCCCTCAGACTGCTTTCCAGGGCACTTAGTCTCTGTTCCAGCTCCAAACGATTGTTCAATCCCTTTCTTTCCATTCTTTCCTGGTTTACTACCAGAGGCCAGAGTAGCCTCCTGCTGTTTCTACTTCAGGGTCCCCTCAGGGTCTCTGAGCTTGCATTTCTTCCCACTAGGACACCAAACCTAGACATTCACAATACTCATGCCTGGGCTTCTTCAGTGTTTGTATCAAAAGACACATAACCCCTTACCCTCTAACCACTGTGCCTGCCTTTTAGTTCTTCATAGCACTTATTACTATCTGAAGTTACTTTGTTTACTTACTCACTTATTCATGTATTATCCCTGTACCAATTGAATGTAAGTTACATGAAAGCCTGGGCTTTGTTCTTTTTCTTTTTTTCACCTTCAGTGACCTCCTGATAAATTCTCAACAAATATTGTTTGAGAGCGCAAATGAAATTATACTTGTATGCCTTTTACCCAACTAGAATGTAAGCTCCTTAAAAACAAGGACCTCAGCTCTGTGCTTCATTACTGTGTCCCTGGCACCCAGCACTGTTTATGGACATGCAAAAGACTCTCAATAAATATTTGTTAAATGACAATACACATGGCCCGATGGAGCTTGGGGCATGGTGATGGTTATTTATTTATACATAGGTATTTGTTTCAATCATAATTACTTTTATTTAAAAGGATTTAGAATACTTAGAATATCCTTCAGACTACCTGTACTGAGTTGAACAATGTCTGCCCCCAAATCATGTCCATTTGAACTTGTGAACAAAACCTTATTTGGAAATAGAGTCTTTGCATATGTAATCACCTTAAGTTAAGGATGACAGTGGGCCTTAATATAGTGACTGGTGTTACATGAAGAGAAAAATACCAACACACAGAGTCAGAAATTGGAATGACCTATGAGGTCTGTCCAGAAGGTACCCAGCCATGCAATGTGAAAAATAGAGACATTTACGGAACAAGATTCAAGATACAAGAAACATTGTATGTAGGACAATGACACTTCAGTCCCCTTCAAAGTAGACACCTTGGGACCTCACACAGTTCTCCCGATTGTCATCAGCTGCCCTGTTGTATTTTCCTGAATCTCACTGCCAATCTGAAACCTCTACCATTTCAAA